>JAQQAE010014194.1:0-12479 GCA_029823295.1 Pseudamia nigra | reverse complement strand
GATCATGCTCTGCTTCAATATGTCACAGTACATGTTGGCATCATGTTTCCCTCAATGAAAGGTTGCTCCCCAATGCACTCATGCAGCCCCAGACCATGACACTCCCATCACCATGCTTGACTGTAGGCAAGACACACCCGTCTTTGTTCTCCTCACCCGGTTGTCGCCACACACGCTTGACACCATCTGAACCAAATAAGTTTATCTTGGTCTCATCAGACCACATGGCATGGTTCCAGTAATCTATGTCTTCAGTCTGCTTGTCTTCAGCAAACTGTTTGCAGGCTTTCTCGTGCATCATCTTTAGAAGAGGCTTCCTTCTGATTTAGGAGTGACTCTTACTAACCCGAGAAGAAGAGTAAAGGAAGCCAGCAAATTTGGAAAATACACCACATCAGTTCTGTGCAGTGTGGTCTTAAGCTTTCTGTAGATGGCACACAGGTTTACAGCCAAAGTAGTTAGACTGACATGTCATGTCTGACATGATGTGTAGCACAAACTTATCTATACTTGCATGGATGGAGGTTGTCAGGCAGAGTCATATTAAACTCAGGCTGTAGTCTTTACCTGTATTTGTTTTTCATTTGGTGAGGGAGGAAAATACACTTTTGCAAATATTAAATTTTTGGAATAACATTGGAGGGGAAAATATTAAAATTAAAAATTGTCTAATCAACTGAAATTTTCCCAACCCCCCTGCAGTACTTCCATGGAACCCCTGATCGTCCCCCTGTTGAAGATCTCTGCTCCTGATGCCTTATAAATCAAGGCCAAAGCCTCAAAAGACTGAGAACACAAGTGTAATGAACACATCTTCTCAATGGAATTATGTAGTACCATGTCTTAGATTTTACATAATCCAAATTTAGCCACAATCAACTTTAATGACAGCTTTGCAGACTCATCGCATTCTCTCATCACATTCACGACATAGACTGAGCTTATTTTTTTCAAATTGATGATGAACTGGCTTTACTCTTTACTTTACTGTGTGTTTCTTCCCATAATATACGTTTGTACAGTAGTTGTTGTAGCACAGTTGTATTTACCCTGTACCCACTCTTCCTCTGCACAACACAACTGAAGCGAAATTATGAAGGCAAGAAATGGCACTAATTCACATATTGACAAAGCACACCTATGAGATGAAAACCCTTGTTGGTGACTACCTGGCGAATCTGAGGGGAGAATTCCATGAATGTGCAAAGTTTGGATGTTGTCAGTATTAAACTACAATCCTGAAAATAAAATACAGTGGAACCCTGGGTTACAAGTGCTTTGGCACAAATTGTTTGGGTAATGAGGAGGACATTTGGCCAAATTTTGTATCTGCTCATGAGCAAAAACTCGGGTTGCGAATACATTTTTTTTTGCATTTTTTCACCTGAAATAGTGCTTCGTTTTGTGTTTTTTTTTATCATGGGTCCTAAGAAGGATGTTAGTAGAAAGAAGAAAACCTGCAATATGACCTCGAAGCAGGTGAAAGGACACGGGCAGATCTGTCTGCAGTTAAAGGGATTTGTGCAATGTATCTTTAAACATATTTCACCAAAGAATTAAAAAAAAACTCAACTTTTCTCAACCCCATCAAGTACCATCGGAAACAAAATTAACGAAATCAACACATATACTCTGTCAAAATGAACTTATTTTTGGAATATGAATTCAAAACAAAGCCATAAACTCCACTCAAGTGAAGATGGGTCACACAGCTATGCACACTTAACCCAGACATACAGGACAAATCTCTCACATGTCCCATTGGGCGTCTGGTCGCGACTCCAGATTCCTCTCCCAGCTCAGTCCAGATAGAGCCATTGGAGGAATAAAGCAAAGAAAGGGAATAATATCCTTTCCGATGCAGTCAGTCTGATTCAAGCCACTGACCACAAACGGCGTCTGCTCCCCGGTCTTCCCCGCCATGACCTACGTCATCTCCCCTTTGTCACTTCAGGTCTGTGTGTGTGAGATGAAATAATAGAAACACCCTGAAAAAGTGCACACTGGTCCTGTATTAGACCAACTGAATGACATTTGCGTCACCCATTTCCGTAACATTTTAAGGAGTAGACGGAGGCAAACCTCTTTGGATCGCTATTTTAACAAAAGATCATTGCCTACTGAAAGTGATGATGCTGCTGATGATGAAAGTGTGGCGAAACAGGCCAAAACCACTGAATAAAAATCATAAAAGAAAAAAAAATGAATTGTATGGGAGTTTTCTTGGGTCTTGGAACAGATTAATTGGTTTTACATGTATTCTTATGGGAACACCAGTCCCAGCTCACAAGTTTTTCACTTCACAAGCCTGATCCTGGAATGGATTAATCTAGTAACCCAGGGTTCCACTGTAAAGGGAGAGACACACAAGAAGAGAAGATGTGTTCAAACTTATGTATGAAGGGGCTGAATGAACCATAAACTAGATGCATTAAATGAAATGTCTTCAGTCAAAAGTTTGGATTCTATTTGTACTATTTTGTGTTTTGGACAAAATCCAGAAAGCCAAGTGTGACTGTTCTCAGCATCTTTTAATCTGAATTTTGGATTTTGTTTTGCCCATGTTATTTATTCAGATCCATTCCAGCCTCCTCCTCATTCCTATAATTATCGGAATTTAAACCACTAATCTAAGGAGTCTTTAAAACATCTTTAGTCTCAAACTAAAGCGCTAAAGATTAAAACCTCTTATTAGCTTTTAACACTCTGTCTCTAGGAAGGAGGTTTGTTGAAGTTGCAGCAAAGCGGGGAACAAGATTAGTCCAGCGTGTGTCGCCGTTGCATGCTCTGTTTGTCAGCTAACACTCAGCCTTAATCCTCCTTGCAATTAAAATTCCAATTAGAATAGGAAAAACAGATCGAGACACACAGAGCAGGGAGAGAGCCCAGTAAATATTGGCCTACCACAGTGTCAATACTGCAAGTCGCAGTAGGAAGACATACAGTACAAAAATAAATAAATAAATGCATACAATAGCCGTGGGAATCGTCTTGGAATATCAAATACACAATGCATATGCAATAGCCATTAGCAGCATAATGTTGGATAAATAAGGGTACATTGATTTTACAAATGAAGTAATTGGATAAGGATGATTGCATTAGCATATTTTAGATGGCAAAGCAATCAGTACAGATTTCATTTTCATATCATTATCCCACATTGATAACTAATCTGCCACAGAAACAGGGAATCAATGCAATTTCTCAGCAAGTGAATTAGTATTTTGGCAAGAAATGGGCTTGATCTCCTCACACTGTATTCACTGATGTATAGAGATGACTTGCAATCGTACGCGTTCACTTGAATAGCAAATAAAATGAAACACACACCTTGAAACCTTTATAAAGCAAATGATTCTGCATGTACCATGATATGACTAATGAGACCTAAGTAACAAACGGTTCAGTTGTTTTTCTTTCGCATCCTCAAGTCAATTTACAATTACATAAAACCCAATATCACAAATTTGTCTTGAGGGGATTTACAACTCGTCAGTGGTCCATTTGGATTACAAAAGGGAAAAGAATGAATCCAATTTCTTATAGCTTTATGTACTTCAGAGGGAACTGCACGAAATGAGAAATACTGCTTTAATACATGATAAAAGAATAATACAATTGAACCCTTTTTATTTTTGTTTATTTTTTTCATTTGACCTTTATTTTACCAGGAAGAGAATAAAATCTCTTTTTCGAGGGAAACCTGGCCATTAAAATCAATATACGGAGAGAAGATCCAACCTAAGAATAGCAATTACACTCTTCAGAGTATTTAAGAGTTTTGAGTTTGAGTTTTTGGTTTGTAGTGTATTCTGAAGGATGTTCCATGACCGGGGTGCAGAGTAGGAAAAAGCTGTTCCACCACACTCTGTAAAGATCCTAGGAACTCTGTCAAAAAGCCGTTAACCAACATATGTATTTTTATTGTACTCTGTTCATTTGTGTGCTGAAAATACTAAATGGAAGTCAGGAATGAAGTAATCTTAAGGCTCACTTATGCTCACTTTACATACAAAAATACAGACGTGTGTATCAAACATCGCTGCCTACATACTCCAGTGTGTACTTTGCCTTGGCATGGTTGTTAAGCAATACATCCACAAGGGGCCATTGCCGAGTTTAGACTGCTCTGTCCTCTAGTGTGGAGTTACATTGGATTTCTCTCTGAAAATACTAAGCAAATAAGTCTTTGTCAATTTTTGGACCCTCTAATAAGTGATCTGGTCCATCTTTAATTTTTTGCTCTGTTATTAAGATATTACAGCAAATAATCCAACAAATCACTGCTGTGCTGGGGTTTGGTTGACGTGTCACTATGGTAACTACACTCACCAGTGTAGTTGGACCTTCGAATCTTCTATTTGTTTAATATGGGCATAGTTTTACCTAGGATACACTCAACTGCAGTTGTGGGTAAGTGTTTACACTAACAACAGTGTAAGATTGTTAGGCAAGTTGTCTGGCACTGCTTGGTGAAATTTTACCATGTCCGTAATGTAGCAGTTACTATTAGCTTTCCCATGAGTCCACTGGCATACTACACTCCAGTTGCACTGTTTGTCCAAATATGGTTGCATCCTGTTTTGGCTTCAAGATGTTGTCCAGGACGACACTAATATATACAGCCTATGGCACAGACTCTCCTCAAAAAGTTAGAGCCATTTCTGTTGTTCTTCTACTTCCGCTCCTGCCACATGGGATACACGGCGCAACACTACCCCCATGGTTTCTGGTGGTACTGCTCCGTTTTCTGTGTTTGGGTACACATCCACAAGCTCATTGAAAACACACTTAATTACATGTGTAATGTACACAGAGTCTGGACGAAACAACCCTTTAGAGAGCAAACAATTTTTCACACAGATTAGATTTGTATTTATTCTTAACTGGCACCTATGTAGTTCCATATCTGTGTCCTTGGGCTATGAGAGAGAATATTCATTACTAATGATAATCATTATTCTGGGTTATGTCTGTAAAACAAAAGTTAATTAGTCTCTGGTAACTGATTACTGAACCAACCATAAAGTGAGGAGCAATACAACAATTCAGAGCAATTATCTAGTCTGATGTAAAATACCAAAAAAATCCACATTATTAAGTTATGAAAAAAAACATAACAGTACCGTGCTATCAGCTGTCAAAATCAAAGCCCATCTGCTTCAAAGTCTCCTTGTTCTAATAAACTTTCATAGTTTGGGCCTGAAGAAAATGTCTGTTTTCTATATTTATCCCAGATGAATATCAGTTTGCCTGCTCCCTAAGCCAGCTCCACAGTTCAATATCCTGCTGTGTGTTAAGAGACAAATCAGAGACTACAAGAACTGAGGAACAATGAGAGAGAGAAATGTTACACATACACTGCATGCATACACACAGCGGTACACTGTGTTCAGATGCACACATACAGTACATTCAACCTGTACAAACACACAAAACAAGACAATGTGATCCACCAGAGACATGCAGATGAAACGCTTACAGGAAAAAAAGAATGCTTTTATTTTAAAAAAGTGAAAAAAAATATATATATAGTAAAAGGCATAAAAAGCCCTGAGTCAACCACAACTTCAGAGCTTCACACATGCCAGGGTGAGAGCTTGGCTGCTGGGGGAATGTGTCAAAGCGAGGCCCTTGTCTGAGGAGATTTAGGCCTCAGCCAGAGATGAAACGAAGCCTAACCTCAACACAGAGCCTTGTGGTCTTCTGCCTCAGTCTGCTTGTAAGAGTAAGTGTGTGTGTGCGTCAGTGTTAACACATATGTCCCCGCATGTCTCCGGGAAACTATCTGAACATATACATGTGTGCACACATGGACGAATCCTTTTAAGCATGTGTGTGGAGTGTATGGGCGCTTTCATGTGTGCGTGTGTGTGAGAGAATCCCCGACATCCAAGTAGTGTGTGTTTGTGTGCATCTTACCACACTTTCCTCCCTCAGATCCCTCAGCCTCGATTCTGCGGTCCAGATTTCATTAGCAGCCCTCTGGCTTCCCCTCCACCATCTGAATCTAATCCGTTGGCTTCCTTTGACATGCATCTGACTAATGAATGTCAATATTTTGGTTACAGTGACCAGGATGTTAAGACGGAGGGCCTCGTAAAGGGTGAGACGGATGAAAGAGTGATGAAAGGAGTCTGTGTGTGTTTTATGCATGTGTGTCAGAAGTGAAGCTTTGGGTGTTGAAAATTAACAAATTGAATCAATTTTACAAACCTGTTATGTAATCTCAGGATACAAGAAAAATCCAGTTGCTCCATTATGTGTGAATGTTTTTTTTTTTTTTTTTACCTCCAAGAAGAAGGTTACATTTTCATCTGTTAGTACAAAATATGGAATTTTCGGCATAGGGTAAAAATAGCACAAGGAATAGTTCATTAAAGGGTGGGGGTGAGTCCAGAACCATCCGGACCCAGGAATTTTAACCGTTTCTTCACCATTGCGAGATAGACACATTTACACAATTTTTGCTTGGCAGTCCACAAATAATACCCAGAAAATGTGGCAAAAATCCATCATTATAGGTTTTACCACATCGCAAAGTTTGATGTCTGGCACATTCCTGATGTGGTGATCCGGAATACTTTCAGTGGGGGACAGGTTAATGGTCTGTGCAGACGTCTGCGCTCCTGAGTGCTTCCTAATTCCCAGTGATTCCAAAACTTATACGTATTAAATCTTCAAATAAAGGGACAAATTTGTACAATTGAGTGAACATATCTAAAGCTGGGGACACACTATGCAGGTTTTACAGTCGTTACTGATTTTGAAAAGTCTTGGAGTTCACACGAAGCAACTGGTTTCAACAAATTTTTTATTATGACTGAAAGGCTGTGGATCACATATTTAACTACTGGGCCTGATGAGGGATCACAAACTACATGGTTTGTCAAACTAACCAAGGCCAAGTGAATGTGTCAAACTCTTGCACAGTTTAAAGGTTAACAAACATGGATGACTAATGAGCGCTGTTGCCTGTGCAGCCATCTGCTCTGAGAAATCCAAGAAAAATAAATGGGTATGGCTGTTCACTATCACCGTTTTGATATTCCCGCTACTTTCTGTCATCTTCGTTTTCTGACACTATTTCCTGTGTCCCAACCACTATTTTTCATTGGCTGTTGGCAACATGTGTTTGCAGATGGGTCAGTAATCAGTACACACTACTCGACTACGCCCAGAGCCAGCTCAAAAATTTCAAACATGTTTGATTGGCTGTGACTGAGGTCGGATCGGGTCCGTTCCGCTCACACATTTAGAGATTTCAGCCATGCAGACTGTCCCCAACTAGTACTGACTGTTGCAGATTCTGCCCAACTGTGAATTGTGGGTAAAATTGGACACAAAAATCTTGTAATGTGGCTCCAGCTTAAGTGAACAACATTAATATTACAATTCAGAATTCTCCCAAAATCAAGTGAATGTATTTATATGAACGAAGTACAAAGTATTTTTGCTCTTATTCCAGAAAGACGGTGGCTAATCCAGCGGGGTGGCTGTGGCTCAGTAGGTAGAGCGGGTTGTCCAGGAAGGGTTAGCGGTTCAAATCCCAGCTTCTCGTGTCCACAGGCCAAAGTGTCCTTGAGCAAGACACTGAACCCCACAATGAAAAATAACAAAGGAAATTAACATGTCAATACCCCAGCATTTTGTGATTACATCAAAATATGGAAAAGTCAGTCAGACTTGGAACAGAACTATAACATTTGACAAAAAAACAATATCTCACAAAACATAAAAATCTCAGAAAATGTAACTAAATCTCACCATACTGAACAACATCAAAAACTAAAGGATTACAACATTACTGCAACAACTTCGTGCAGAGAATCCTTTTCCTTAAACAGCAATAACATGATTTCTTAAGATATGCTCTAAATCTACTTTCTGGACCAGGCCCTTGATAGAAAGATTCCAAAGTAATGGAGTCATAAAATGACTGTAAACTGACTTGGATTCTGTCTGATGACAAACATGCATTGATGTTGTTCTGTCCCTACGTTTTCTGGGAGTCATCCCTATGTTCCCATAGCCCTGTATTGCGACATTTCTCAGATTTACACAAAAACTACTGCTCTGACTTGCACCAAATGTGATGAGGGCATCTAGGTGGGGAAGATGGCTAAGGGTGGGTTGGGAGAGAGGTCAACCCAGTGAGGAGAAAAGAGGCTTCAGACACACACACACACACACATGCTTTCCTCTATTATATTGTTAGATTACTTAGAAATGTGGGAACTCTAGGAACATAGACACACTCCCATTTTCTGCAATCTTTGAAATGTTTTCTTTATCTACACCCAATTCTGCAGTCAAGCATATCTCAGATAAAATGATGCACTATTGAACAAAAAGAAGATTCAAGGCTCCAACTCTGCTGGCAAGTAGCGTTACCATAGCAACATGTCAATCAAAGTTGAGCATAGCAGTGATTTGTTGGATCATTTGCCATAATATCTTAATAATGGAGAGAAAATTTAAAGATGCACCACCAGATCACTTATTAGAGGGTCCAAATAAAACATTTGAGACCAAGATGCCTCGTGACAAAAATCTATTCATTTAGTATTTTCAGATAGAAGTCCAATGTAACACTAGGAGTTAGGGCTTCTTGGAGCCCAGTGAACGGTGCCCCTGTGGCCAACAGTGGTATTACAATGTTAAGTTACTTCTGCATCTGCCTCACTGAACAGCCCAAGCCGTTCCCCACACGTTTTTCCACAGTGTTTTGTTGCAACCCTTCCCTGAGTCATTTCATTTTTGCATCAAATCTGGATGTTTGTCAAAGTTTCTTCCCTCTCATTCCTTTTTCAAGGTTGGTGCTATAATATTTTCAAACACCTGCTGATGTCCAAATTTGTCATACTGTTTCCAAGTAACTCCCTTTACTTTCCAAAACTATGGCCTTTTCATTAACCATGCACCCAAACATTCGAAGAGTGATATGACAAAAGACTATGTCGCAAACTGTGCTAAAGAAGAACACAGCTCCCACAACTGCTCCCAAAACCTGAAGAATGTTAGCATTTCACATGTTTTTGCAAATGTTTTATTCAGAATGAACATCTTAACATATGTATTATTTCTTTCAGTCATGACTATTGTCTTTTTAGCATCACATTTTAGCATGATCTGCTTTAAGCCAGCAATTTTAGTGTGCAAAGAGTTCATTAAAACTCAAATTAGAGGGAAAAACATCCCCAATATGTTCAAAAACAAGGATTAGATATTCTTTCCAATTTTCAAGTGCATGCATGTGTGATGTTGTTGTTGTTTTCAAATGTCATAAAAATCCTCTTACCTTCTTGTTAAACTGAAAGAAATGCGTCTCTTATTTTTCACAATTACTGGCCTGCTGGCTTTGTTTATTCCTGAATATTTTTCTTTTACCATTTTATTTTTCTGAGCCCATTCCATCCATTTCATAGTTGTGGCCTTTGGCATGAGCACACACTGTCATGCACCATTATTAAGAGAGAATGCAGGAACAAATATACGATTGAAAATGAAATAATACAGCTTTGGAGAGCACAGAAGTGGTTGGTGTTGAAGGGGAAGCGTGTGTGTGTCAGCGTCTTCAGGTAATGTGAGAAGCAGCTCTTGATACTTGGAAGTGAGAAAAGTCTGGGGAAGTGAGTGTATGTCTTCTCCTTTTAACTTCCCTTCAGCCACAGAAGATGAGCTGACTTCATATGCTCTATTTCAGCTATTTCTTCACTATCACTCAGTTACACACTTTTCACACCTGAAAGCTACCGACTACAACCACAGTATTATACTGTTGGTTCTGAATGGCTCCACTCGGAGCAGTTAGGGATTAGGCACTTCCCTTAAGAGCTGCTCGCTGGTAAAAATATCAGAAGGAAGCTTTTACTCTCACCTTATTCCCTGATTTTGTCATTCACACAAGGGTTTAGGAACAGTGGCAATGGTTTATAATCTTATTTCTCACCTGTTTTTTCCTACTGAACAGACATTATTCCCACTGGTATACATCAACATAGAACAATATAAAATCATATAATGAGCTTCAAATAGATGTTGTGTGGAAACACATTTTCAGCCGCTCATGAGAAGTGAAGATGGGTAATTACACCCGCATGAAGACAAGGCTTTGTATGATATTCAGTGAAGTTGTTAACATATCATTTTGTCATCTTATTGAATTGTTTCTGCCTGTGTGGATAACCACTCACAAATTTGGACACACCTTCTCGTCCAGTGTTTTTCTTTATTTTTTTCATTTTCACATTTTGCACAGTGGTGTGTAAACAGAAACAGTACCCAAGTCAAAGTATTGTTACTTTCTAATTTTAGTGACTCAAGTAGAAGTATATGTGAGTAAAAGTGCAAGAATATCTCATAAAAAACTACACGAGTAGTGAGTAACGGCATGAGGTGGAGTTTATTAGAGCCTCAGATATTGATCATATATTGGTTTTTGATCATTTTTTATTTTTATTTTGTTATTTTTTTAATTTAATGTTTTTCTTCTTTTAATCAGTGTCATTACTCAATGACACTGAGATGGAACATTTTTCACTCACTGACATACAGTCTACTCTTTACATTTCTGCAATACAAGGTGACATACAAAACCTCTCCCACACGGCATCAGATGACACTGAATTCTATCTTTTTTCATCTACTTTTACCTATAATCTTCAAATTGCTTGTCCTTACAGGCTGTGTGGAATTAAAATGTCTAATTAGCCATCAATAGTGGTTTTTAAACAGCACTTTCACAAGTTGTGGGTCACACTTGTCCACCTCCCTAAACCATTTAAGTAGGTCTTTTGTTGAGCCTCCATAGGGCATCTTGTTGTGTGATGACACGTGATATACAGTAGAAAGGAAGGTTTAAGATGTCTTCAGGAAGCAGTATTAAGTTTAAGTCATTACATCAAGGTGATAAATGAGTTATAGTTATGAACGTGCGCGCTGCTGAAGGGGCAGCGTGAATGTTCGCTGTGGCTACCTCCCCCTCGGTGGGAGAAAATGTAACTTCGTTGTTGATGGAAACATTTAACAATGACAATAAAAAAAGCTATTCTATTATAGTTGTCTTTGTCACTGTCTGTAGAGCTGATCATTTACTTTGTTGTAATTTCAAGGTGGTCATTATTACCATTGTTACTGTACATAATATTTAGACTTCTAGGATAAGTACTCATTGACTTAAGCACTCAAAAAGTACCAATCAAATATTCTACATGTCATTAACTTTAAAAAACACCAAAGACCCAACATTTTTTATGCAGGACTGTACAAGGCTTTGTCGAGGCTGCAGAGAAACATGGTTTATTTTCAAATGAAACAGTACAGACAATCAGAGCACTGTTCCTCATATCTGATCAGATTGGTTTGCTCATCTCCAGCCCTGTGAGTTGTTGTGGTAACAACTCAGACATCACAAATCAAGTAGTTATTCTGGGTTCCTCCCTCCCTTTATGTGTACAATAGCCTCCCACGAAGAGCCAGCATGATGCCCACGGATTCAGCTCAGCTCTAGCGTCATTCTGGTTTTGATGTCGTCACTGTCTACTTAGTGATTCAAAACATAATCTGAAATCTTTTATGACCAACCACAACCTATCTGAATGAAAATGCCCTTTATAAATGTTTTCAAGCCTTTTGCTGTCCAGACATATTATAACCAGTCAGAATACAATCTGGATATGCCAAAATACAGAATATTTTAAGATAATAATGACAATTTCACTCTCTGATGTAGAAAGGTCAAAGTTGATCAGTATCAGATTAATCTTGTTGCCGTCTGTCAATTTGAAGCCAATAAGGTTGGAATGGGGTGACCATATTAGACCAAATGGGCAGAGATGCATGACAGCAACAGTGCAGGGCAGGGCTGGTTTTCGCTACGCCGCGCACGAGCGCCCTCAAAAAAAGAAAAAAAAACCTAAACTCAAAACGAAACTCGCCAGTTTTCTAGACTACCGCTCATTTTCATGTCAAGTTAGTGGAGGGGGCGCTGGGGCGCCCTCATTGTCACGTCAACTTGCTGCTGAGAGTCATACAGGTTGTGTGTGTCCGTTCGGACACTGTCCAAAGAGGCGGGGGGGGGGGGGGATAGACTGATGCCAGGCCACACAACACAAACTGCTTCCAAATAAATTATATTTCACAATTAACATAGACCCATATGCCTATATGTAATTTATTTGGGTTAGGTGAAAAATGTAAAAAAATCATCTAAGCACATTTGTATACATCACGTGACTCTGGACTCCGGTTGATTGACAAAAGGTAATCCGAAAGGTCATGTTATGATGTCGAGTCTTAAATGAAGATTATGGATCAAAGTAAAAGACCAAAGAAGCCATCAGGTGTCCAGTTTCGGAAAAGAAGAGGAGAAACGGGAAAAAGAGAAAGGGATGCAGCCTGCTGACCTTTTTCTTTTGTCCAAAAAGAATGTGAGACCCTGCAAACTACACTGCACTTTAAGGGACACTCAGACG
>JAQQAE010014193.1:0-12479 GCA_029823295.1 Pseudamia nigra | reverse complement strand
CCCAGCAAAAAGTGCACATGCAGGTTATGCTGTTATATCGTCCCGACCAATGTTGAGACCAAACCTACGCCCTTGCCTCTGTCGCACTATTAGTCAGACTTCTGTCGACATGCATGAGTCACATGTGAACCAGTGGACACCACAGAACTGAGTGGAAATGGTGAAGAGAGATGAGGTCTGACTCAACTTGTGATTTTTTTCACTTTTTGTTTCATTGCAGGAGGAGCTGCACAGCTTCCTTACGGTGGTGCTCCAGTGATTCCTACAGGGCTGGAAGGTAGAATCTGAACATGTTTGTGCAACTTTATTTACAATATTGGGTAACATGTTAGATTAGGGAATGCATCCAGCCATTTTTAGCCATTAATGAGTTAATTTCTTTTGCTACAAGTATTGAGTGTCCAGATAACTCCAAATGAAGCCCTACCTAAAAAAGGCTGGGGCACTTCATATACGTATACACTGTATATGCTAATAAGTAACTAATTAACAGCCAATATGTGTTCCCACTTAAATTAGCACATTTTTTTCTGTAAACTAGTATATCAACTTATTATGTAATCTGGTGTACATAATATGAACATCTACTGTGATTATATCGGCTAGAGCTGTAAACTAACTTTTATATGCTGCCATTTCTTTCAGGAATGGCTGCACATAAAAACATTCCTTCAAACAGTCACAATATATATGTAATAATTACGTATAAAAACAAAATTCTGAACTAAATTACTTCAACAGGCAAATCTCCACATCCATTCCTGTGGCAAAAAGTAACCCAAACAATAAGAACCATTTGACATGCTTAAGTGAGCCACATCTGGTACTTTCTGATTCAAACAGTTCAAAACATTTCAAGTTTGTAGGGAGTTGACACTTAATACACTTGTTGTGAGGAAGGTGAAATGTTTGTTACTGTATTTCCTTTTAATGCTGTGGTGCATGTGTATGGTCATTTTAGTCTGCTAAAATAAGCCAGAGGCAGCCTAAAACGTCTGCACAATACTGTATAAGTCCTGTTGTAGAAGACAGGACATCTAATGAACACCTTTCACTGCTCATTTAAGAAAAATTTCCTGCAAACTAGTGGGGAGTTCCAACTGTTTAACCTCTTTAGAATTGTTGACACCACTGGTTACCCACATGAGGTTTGGGTGAAATGTGACCAACAAGTGACCATAAAGACTGTGTAAAGCTGTAATATATCTACAGCATGGTTTCATTTAATTAGAAAAATTTATTATTTTCAGACCTAAAACACTGGTCCCTGTTCACTGAAGACTCTTAAACCATATCTGTCTTGTGTTAAATACTGTAACTACAACCTGCTCCTTTTGCAGCTTTATTAAACTCATGTAGACATACAGAGCTTAACAAATGTATTAACGTGTCTCAAAGTCCATCCATCATCATGAGGTGCTTTAATGCAGACTCCTTCCCTTTCAGTGAGTTCTCCACATTTTACCACATGGTTGAAAAAGACTGAGAAATTTCAACCCAAATTCATATTTTTATATCCAAATTTGAGCCTGTCAGAAATTAAACAAGCATAACATTCAACCACTGAAACTAATTTTGCTGTAAATTGCTGTAATTTGCCATCTTAATAAAAAAAAATAATGTGCTTGATCATTTTCTCTGTTTTTTGTGTAACAGTAAATTTGAAAATTCATGAATAACAACAATTAGATTTTACAATAGAACAGAATGGGTCTCTATTGTCTTTATTATTTATTTTCACATTAGAAAATATGTTTTCACATTAAAAATATCTGACATGATGTAGCTGTAATCAAGAGTTGCTACTGTGTTCTACTCTTTTATACCATTAAGATTTAGAACATTTACAAGCTATTCATTGACATTTGATTTGTCATTCTCTGAGGTGATGGAGGCTACCCATATGCTGCTCAGCATCTCAGCCTGGAGGCCGAGGGTGCCAAAACCGCCAGCAAATATGGTGAGAATCAGTTGGTGTTAACTGTGAAGTGTGGAAAAAATGACATGTGATGAAGCCTGACTCTCTTGTCCTTTTTTAACTTTTGTTCTAAAGCAGCAGAGTTTTTAGATTTAGCCTTTTTTTAAGGCCAACAAGCTGTCAGTGAAATGTGTTTTTACAGAAGCATGGTCAGTAAAGGCACATAGTTACAGTCTACCTTCCCAGGACAAATTCTTGTCTATATGAAAGGTCCATACTGACCTGCGGAAAAAAGCATTTATGTAAATGTACTGCTTTGAATCAATTACAGCTAGCCAACAGTTTTGTCAAAGCCTTTGGTGTGCCAAGTGGTGTACAGTGTACAGTTTACCCAGTGGCCATATTTAATAGTATTGAGGCCAGGTGACACAACTTAAAAGGAGAAATCTTAGATGGTAGGGTTAGGGGTAGTAGGGATTCATATGGTGGCACTGCAAAATGGATTCTCATACAGGACATCAAAGTTTGAGTTCTGCATGTTTCTGTCTAACCCTGACCCCCTTTTTTGTCATGATAAGCATGTACTGTAATTTAAAGGTCTCAGCCTGTGAAAATCCATCTTTCCTGGGTTTTGTGATGTCTATAAATTCTGCATTGCAAAAAATAAAATCTGTGAAACTGTGAACTTGCTCTGCAGTGCCAGCCTTGAGACAGGAAACAGGAAAAATTGGCCATTTTGAATTTTTGGGATTTGTGACATCGCAAGTCATAACCAATCACAAGTCGAGCTAAAATGCATTAGACTTTAAAGACTGTTGACTGTTTCTTGATATGGCATGTTTGTTTTGTATTGTATAGCTATAACTGTGTACACACATTCCCGAATAAAGGTTAAATAAAGTAAAATGTATAAAAACAGCTAGAAAAGTTACAGATGCAAACAGAAAAAAACAATATGAGAAAAATAACAGAAAGGCAAGTACTGAAAAGGACAAAGGATTCATGAATGTTGCTAGTCATCCCGTATGAGATGGATTTTCTGTCTGTCCATCTGACGATAGCTGACACATGTCTTGTGGTGTGAGGTAAGACTGTGCTGTGTTTGTGCTTTTATCTGTGGCCTTTATTTTTGCACGAAGCTGTTATGATTTCTATTTGTTACTGAGGTCTGTGTATATCCATCTATGGTTTTAGGAGCCGGAGCCACATATGGAACTCAGCAAACAGGTGGGGTACACTCATCTCAACACAACCCCCCCGCTCCCCACACAACACATTTATTTATTTAAGCTATCGCCTTTCACAACATCTAGTAATGTAGCTAAACACGAATGGAACACATATGTATGTTTTTGTGTTTTTAACTCTTCACATGTGTTTAATAAGGTTACGGCGCACAGCTAGGAGCAACTCATGATGCCTTGGGTAAGTAGGAAAAACCCACACTTCCTTATTCTTGACTCTCTACTTACTTTGTTGCTTCTCATCTGTCACACCTTACTTACTGTGCAATATTTCAGCGATGGCACATGGTTTACTGCATAGTTTGCAGTGGGGCCAAACAGCTTTCATAGCAAATTATAGAGTGGTTTTGTGTGTTGAAATATGATATGTGTGCTCATATAGTATTCCCATCTGTCTTTCCCATGTAGATACATTTTGCAATCCTGACAAAAACAAATCCTTTTTTAAAAATAAACTCAGGAGTCACAGTTTTTTCACATGCACTTAAAAACCACAACTGGGTAATACTGAGCTGCAGAAAGACTGTTGGGCCACAAATTTAAAAGATTTGTTTCAACGTATCAAATTTCTGTCTTTCACAGGGGACCAAGCTGCAAAATATGGAGGGAATGGTGCCCTGGGGAATGGATACAAAGGTGGTAATTAAATGTGATTCTCAATTGGAGCATGAATGCTCAGGCTGCACATTATGTCAGTTGTTGCCTCATGTTTGTTTTTACCATTTTACCAAATGCACTAATTCACTGTCTGCATGCTTCTTGTCCTTTTTATCTTTAATCAGGTTAATTCGAATGACCTGGACTTCTTCAAGTCAAGTCTTCTCTATAATCTGTCCAGTAATATGTTTTATAAAGTTTTCTGTGTGTTTCCCATTGTCTGCTTTGTCTTTGTATTTCTGGTAACCCCTTTGTTTTTTTCTGTGGCAGATGTTTGTTACCCATGTCTGTTTGTCAAGTCTCATCATTCTTACTTTGTCAATGCTGAAAAAAGGGTGATAAAAGATGAATTTATTGTTTTGATTCAATAAATTATATGTCAGATGATGCTGGATGTAAGCCTCTGAGTCAAAACATTTATGCATGTAGTATTGTTTTTAGCAACCAAAGCGTTAGTGAAGCCTCATCTGTGCACAGGAAGTTTTACCACTTCCTTTCTCATGTAGGCAACAGGAAAAGAACAGTAACACACTACGTAAAACTAAAAGTAAAACAAACATGAAATGCCTTCTTCAGATGAGATCTTTATTCTAGATTCACATGTCAGATATGAAATATTGTGATCAAAGTGCATGTACATAGATACATTTTTGCAAAGAAAAAATTAAATGCTAGATACATTCTGTACATACATTGACCAAAACCTCCAATGCAACACTCCCAGGCTTAAGATATTTTGAGCACGTTGAGCCAAATCGTGAATTTGAGTTATGACACACAGAAAACACCTTGAAAGCTAGTAAGGTTTGTCTTTGTTTTGCTGTGTGGGTATGTTGTTCCACTTGACTGCACATCCTTAGAATTATAGCATGATATTAAAATTGAGTCGATCCAACTGACCAATCCTTCTAAGACTTGGTCAATAAATAGCCGTACCAGTGGCGATTGTTTTGTTCTTATTTGCATTGGTCCGGTGCAACGTTTGTCCATGGCAGGAATAAGTGCCAGCGAGAATGAGGCATTGGTATGCTGACTGGTGGAATGACACACAGACGTGTTGCCAGGCCCTTGGGTGTCCGCGTGTTGACCATTTCACATCTATGGAAGCAGTGTAGTGACACTGGGTGCACTAATGACCGACCACATGCTCCCAGGCCATGTGTCACCACCCCTGGCAGGATTGGCATATTTGTCTCCAGCACAATTAATTTGCAGTTGTGACCAATTTGTTTTCCATTTGTAACGTTATTACACTGTATTCAAATTAAAATTTCATATCTGATATGTGTTGTTAATATATATCACTTCAACTGGGCATAATGTGCATAAACCTGAATGTTGTGTTGGAAGTTTTGGTCAGTGTACATGATTGGGTCTTGTTGCCATTTTCTCTAATCTGTACAGTGAGTTTCTTTAACGCAGCAAAACTAAGTTTCAGATATTGCAGTACTGTACTTGTACTTTTCTCGAGTATTTCCACTTTCTGTGAGTTTTATACTTCTTCACTACATTTCACATGCAACTTATACATTTGATTTACAATGTACATTGTACATTGCACATTTGACTTCACTTCATTTGTTAGCATTAATTGCTTTTCAGATATAGTTCTCATCCCTCTCTTGTCCAGTGAAAATCACCTCTCTCCAAATGTGATGAATTTGAATAGTCATTAAGAAATGAAGGATGAAGTGTTCCTCCGTTAGTTAACGACATTCTCCTCCGTTTTGAGCGAAATCAGCTTTTTAAACCCTTTTGGATTTTTCTGTGGCCAGTAAATCCAGGTCATTGTTATCTTGTAGGTTTTTCAGAAACTGGACTAATGCTTATCATCAGTTGAAGAAACCACTTGTATGAGTGGTGAAACATCTTCAAAAAAACACATCAATCCAGTTGCTGAAGAAGAACCTGCAAGGTAACCTTTTGGATTTACTGTTTGCATTGTCTCAAAGCTGAACTGAGGCCTTTTCCCTGACCTCATGAACAGCTGACTTTGGTTCTCACAGGACAGTAACACTGCAACATGATGATCTCACAGAACTTAAAGCACTGCTGAAAATGAAACTATGCAGTAGTAAAGTAATCCAAATTAAATCAACTTCGAATATGTACAGCAGCAAAATCTAGCACACTAACATCACACAGTGGTAAAAAGAATGAAAATGACCAGGACCATTTTGCTGTACAAATGCTACTGACTTTAGATGATTTAAAGGAGATATGCGCTGCCCCTTTTCAAAAATGTCCCTACAGTGTCTACTTGGGCTGACTGAGGACAGTGATTGTCTAGTTGTGAGAATAGAATAATATAGACAAATACTGTATCAAGAAATGTACAGAAATCCAAATGACTGGTTTCAGGTGCAGTTACCTGTACGAAGGCTTTTTTCTCTTCTGAGTGAATTTGGATATTGTGACATAATTTTAGAGCCCACAGACCCATTTTAACACTGGCAAAAAACATAGAACCTTATTTTTCACAATATGTCTCCTTTACAGCTTGCTTGGAGTATTTTCAATTTGCTGTCACATGTAATGAACCATCTAATTACGCTTAAAGAGCAATCTTTATCATGTAGTTTTAAATATGGAGATCATTTTCATTTTTGTGAATCAGAGATTTGACTCTCAGTAATCAGATTGGTTTCTCTGAGCCTTTGATTCCTCCACAAACACACCCATCTTCAACAGCATGGCCTTTGGAATAGGATGGGCATGACGGGACACAAAGAAACTCTTCAGGCTTTCACTCATTGGTGAAGGTTTATAGTCCATGCATGAATCTCCACCCAGACTCGGAGCGCATTTCACCTCCCACTTGAAGTACAATGTGCCGTGTTGCAGAGCACAGACGTCTTCTCTGACTCCAGCAGTCAGGACTTGATCACAGTTTCCCAAAAAATCATCATCCCAGCCGCTGTCCTCGTCCCACACTTCAAATTTCACTTTGTTTCCCGCTGACAGATCTACACTGCCCAGGTCAACAATGAAGGCCCACCGCGGGTTGTTGTCATTCCAAATGACAGGAGAACGGTGAACCATATTTGAGTTAAAAGACACTTTCACATAGCCATCTGTAGCAGTTGTTTGGTCTCCCCAGAGACCTGTAGCCTGTTGGATAGTTATGATAACCCTGGCCATGCCCTTGCGTGTTGGGCAGCAGTCGTTGTTTACAGCAGGGTCATTGTGACACTGGCAGACACAGGTATCCCTCGGGTCAGTCCTGATGCCAGACTGACAGCGGCTACTGCAGTTTCTCATCAGGCCTTTCTCCAGGATGTAATGACTAATGGCTGAGCGCAGGTTCTTCCGGGAAGGAGTACTAGGAGGAAGTAGTTCATGCAACGAGTCCAGAGAATATGAGATTATGTCTGGATTCTGTGGGAGTGTGTTGAGCCATTCCTTGTAGGCTGATGGATCTTTCTTAGCAGAGAAGAGAAGGTCTGGTTCTGTTGTATGCCCTCCTTTAATTTCAATAAACCTGCAGAAGAGAGACACCACTGGTTTGAGTTGGATATATAACCAGAGGCATTTATTTACAAACAAAATGCTGCACACATTGCATTTCATTTCAACAGAATAATTACATGATTTTATGTTAACCCTTTCACAGATGGTGTCCACTACACTGCCCTACAAAAGGTAAACTAACAGGAACAAGGTGACATTTCATTTATAATAATTACAAAATTAAGGCAAAACCAAAGCAAAATGCAATAACACAGCAAGCATTTAGACTTAAAATGAACAAAATAATCAGGAAAAAGGAGCAACATACAAAGCAAAAGGTAAAAAATAGTAATGAAAATGACTGAAAGTGAACAAAATAAGAAGCAAAATGAACAAAATGATCAAGAAGTTGCTAAGAAAGTAACAAAAAAGAAGGGATCAATAAAACAATCAAGAATGTAAATTAACCAAATTAGGTGCAAAAATCAAGAAAAATAAAGAAAAATAAACAAACAAAAAAGCAAAATTTTTTAATTGTGTGGTTAATTCATATTTTTTATACATTGTCAACTAGCAACTAATAAATAAGTTTCATTCATTCATTCATTCATAAAGCATAAACAAGGCTGAAAATGTCATCCCATCAATTTTTTAATAATTCATGCATGATAGGATTAAAGTAATTCCCAGGTGACAAGATTGCTAAATGTTCTGTGTTATGTGAACTAAAATGTTCACATAAATGTGTGCAGACAACATCCTTGAGTGTGTTTTCTGCCAAAAGAACATTTAACCACCAGTGTTCCTCAATACCAAATACAGGTCTAAAAGTTACACATGTTGTGATGCAGACCATGTTCTCAGCTGTTGTGTTTTTTTGCAACTAAATTAAAGCACTGATTAGTTTTGTAAAAAAAAAAAAAGTGTAATTGAATACTGAAAGTCATCTGTACCTGTCACTGAAGGTGTCGGAGAAGGATTTCTTATTTTCCATCTTCTCCGTGTCCTTCTGACAGTGCTTTGACTCAGCTTTTCCTGAAACAGCGTGGATGCTGGCAGATGCCTCAACATCCAGACACATCTGCACCTCCTCCAAGCTGAGGCCTTGCAAGTTGGCCTCACACTGCTTGATGCTGGTCACAGACAGGACACGTCCCCCAAGCTTCACCTAGAAGTAAAAGTTTTTATTCACGGCAGAAGTCCAATGCGCTTATCTTTAAGTTGTTAATAAATGGGTAAAATTTTTTTGTACCTTGGTGATGTAGTGAGTCCCAAAGTTGTCGATCAGTTTGTAAAAGCGTTGCTTGTTTTGGGGGCTGTAGATTTTGGGGAGTTGCTTCACTGCTTTGCGGAATTCCTTATGCAGCTTAGGAGTGTTGGACACTCGATAGCTGTGTCAGATCAAACAGAAAGCAAGAAAACATGGTAGATCATAGGAAATCAAGTATATAACCATGTTCTAATTAGAAAGTTATCATTTTCTCACCTGTAGTATTCACAAGACATTCCCTGACTTGTGAAGCTGTACTTGTCATTCTTTGTCTTCTCCATTGAATAATCAGCCAGTTTCGAATCAGTGCCAGCCAACATTACTGTGCTTCCTTTATCATTTACATTTACATCTAGACTGGCCTTCCAGTTGTTTTCCACTGAAGCTGTGCTGGAGCTAACTAGAGACTCACTGGATCTATGAAGTTTACTGGACACTCTGGAGCTACAGGACTGCTTTGGCCTCCAGTCCACCACTGACAAGGGCAGCTTTTGCCTTTTGTTCTCCATAAAGGGATTCACACACAATGTGCACATCTTGTCCTTTTGTTTCCACTGATTCATGTCAATAACAAAAGCCCCTTTACGTTCCAGTTTAGTGATATCAAAGCCCTCCCCACCAAAGTTTGTACCTGGGGCAAATTCAGCCTCTTGGCACTCTTTGGGTTTCCCTTGTGTGCATGACTGAAGTGTATGCTGAGGAAGGCACAAAATGAGACTGGCACAGATGCAGATATCTAGCACAAACATGTTGCTGTTGGGTGCAAACTGATGAATTTATCCTGGATGGCTTAATCCTGGAGGTGAAAAAAAAACTTAAATCCTGACATCTGCTTTTAGTGTGCCTACATGTAAATGTCACAAGTGCTCTTGAACTTGAGTAGTGACAGAGCAGTGACTAGTACATGCATGCATCTCTTTAATGTGCCTGGGAAAGTAGTTTAAACAAATTATTTCTAGTAATCAAACTGACCTGTAAGTTGTACAAGATATCAAATATTTCAATGAAATGCAATTAAGACACAGGTGTCAAACTCATGCAATGGAGGGCTGAGACCCTGCAGGTTTTTTCTCCAACCAGTCACTAAAGCAGGTAATTTCACTGATTAGCTCCTCCCCTCAATTTGAAGGAGTGCAGATCAGTGAAATCACCTGCTTTAGTGACTGTTTGGAGAGAAACCCTAAAGGGTCCTGGCCCTCCATGGCACGAGTTTGACACCTGTGATAAGAATGTATGCAAACACTGAGCGGGGGGGAGATAATTCCATGTCTTATAATGGTCAAAACACTTTTTACATGCTATTTATTGTTTAAGATGCACCAAAATGTATGTCCAAACCAAACCAAAATGTATCTGTTCATGTGTTATAATGGTAACATACAAACATTGACTGTTAACATCAACTTCATTTGTGTCATGATAGAGTAGGACCCAAATGTTGACACAGAAAGGCAGACTACTTAAATTGAGTTTAAGGAATTTAACATAATCTGATATGTGACACAGCTGGGTAGCCTGGCAGTGCAGATTTAAGCTGGACAGACCAGAGACACAATGGGAAGCAGGGCAGGAGGGAGACAGAGGCCAGAATCCAGAGACAGACACGTAAGTAAGGGGTTCCGGGATTAAACGAGCTTATTAGAGAGAACTGGAAAGAGACTGTACTGAATAAACAGAGTCAACAATCTGGCAGAGAAGTGGTGTTGAGACCGGATATATATAGTGATGATGGACAGCTGGGTCTGACTCCTGTACACCTGTCTCCACTCCTGCAATCAGAAGACATACACACACAGGGAAAGGAGGGGAAGAGGGGGGCAGCTACGGCCTGCAGGCTGTGACAGTTTGTAACTAAGAAAACTCATCAATTGCCTTTTCAGACTCTTGCCATTGTGATCTCTGAGATGTTATATATTTGCGGCCAAAACAGCTTAAATGGGAATCATATTGACCTAATTTTCATCTACTTGAATTGCACTGATGGGAGCTCAGATTTACACCAACATAAAAGAAAACTATTGAGTTTGTTGTTTCCTTACTTACAGTTTTAATTCTTACAAATTCGTTGATCAACATTTGTTGTTTTATGAACCTTCTGTAAATAATTAAACTTGACATAAAGCATAATTGGACCTACTCAACTCCTAATAACAGAACTTAACAAAATTAATCCATGTTTCAGACCACACTAAACTGTTTGTACAAGACACAAAATCGATCAGTTTAACACAATAGGACCCAATAGAAAGGAAAGAATATATAATCACATTGGTGTGGACTCACCTTTGTATTGCCAGCTCTAAGTGTCAGCGAGAATATACTGGTGCTTTTTAACGGCACAATGCAGGGCGGTAGGTGATGATGGAGGATGAGGTGGTGGTGGTCTTTAAGCGAGCAAAGGGGAAAATGTTGGTTTGTCAGTTTCAATTGTTGAGTCAGTGAAGAGTCACGGGGGAGGGGCTGGGGTCTGTTGACAGTACTCAAACTGATCATGACAACATGAAAGTATGACTGGTTTTCCAGTCAGAAAGGAAGCTTAGACCACAAACCTAGCATTTCTCTGAAGTGGTGGTAAACTGCGGCCATGCTCAGTGAGAAAATAGCACCGAGACACTAAAATAATCCGTTTCTGAAGATTGTTTGTAAAATAATGTGAGTTTATTGTTATGATATACTGTTACAAGGTTTCAGTGAGCCCAGTGGGATACATCAAAGAAGATGAAAAAAAAAAATACATTTGAAACCAAAATGGAACAGGTACATGTGACTCTATTCATAAACAGGAATGCAATAAATGAAAACTGATGGATGAACTCTACGCAGGAAGTAAAGCATAGTATGATGACATTACAAGTGTAGTAAAGTTTTATTGCACACTTTACTAACCTTTGACTCTTTTTGCAAATGAGAGCAACATCAGATCAAAGATCCAGGAAGTGAAATATATCAAACACACTACACTATGGTATAAATGTTAAAATATAGTTCTAAAAACAGCAAAACATGTGAATTACAAAATAAGCATACAAGTAAAAACAAAGAAAGAAAAAAGAAGTTTGTAAAAGCTGCATCAAATCAGATGGATGTTTCCACTATTAAAGGTCAGTCTGGTGAATATGAGTAACATGCAAATTTTAAAACACACTGCATGTAATCAAAGAAATTATACTGACAGTCTGGGCCATATGATCATTCTCAACTCTACATATCATTTTGGAGGTAAATTTCTAGGCTTTGAGCTACATTTAAACCTAACTTTTTGCACTTATCTAACACTGTGTGGTCAGAAAAAAGCAATGCCTTTAGTTTAGATTAATTTTCTCATGCTTGGAATATTGATTATAAGACATGGTACATATGTATTTTTCAACAGAGATTTGACTCTCAATAATCAGATTGGTTTCTCTGAGCCTTTGATTCCTCCACAAACACACCCATCTTCAACAGTATGGCCTTTGGAATAGGATGGGCATGACGGGACACAAAGAAACTCTTCAGGCTTTCACTCATTGGTGAAGGTTTATAGTCCATGCATGAATCTCCACCCAGACTCGGAGCGCATTTCACCTCCCACTTGAAGTACAATGTGCCGTGTTGCAGAGCACAGACGTCCTCTCTGACTCCAGCAGTCAGGACTTGATCACAGTTTCCCAAAAAGTCATCATCCCAGCCGTTGTCCTCATCCCGCACTTCAAATTTCACTTTGTTTTCTGACAGATCTACACTGCCCAGGTCAACAATGAAGGCCCACCGCGGGTTGTTGTTATTCCAAATGACAGGAGTTCGCCAAAATTTGCTACCTTTGAACACTTTCACATAGCCATCTGTGGCTGATGAGTAGTCTCCCCAGAGACCTGTAGCCCGTTGGATAGTTATGATAACCCTGGCCATGCCCTTGCGTGTTGGGCAGCAGTCGTTGTTTACAGCAGGGTCATTGTGA
>JAQQAE010014192.1:0-12479 GCA_029823295.1 Pseudamia nigra | reverse complement strand
CAGAGGATAGGGTGAGATGGAGGCAGATGATTCGCTGTGGCGACCCCTGAAGGGAACAGCCCAAAGGAAAAGAAGAATGAATGAATGAATGAAACTTTATTTATAGAGCACTTTACAGACTGTCTTTACTAACAACACCATAATATGACTTTTTTTGTCATTGCTTGGTGATGTTTTACTGGGTCAGTAAGCGAACAGCTAGTGTTAATTTACCCATAAGACCCCTGGCATATTATGGTCCTGTAGCGCTGTTGCCATTTGTCTAAATATGGTCACATCCTGAATTTGGTTCTAAAATGTCATCCAGGAAGTGACAACCTGATTGGCCTCAAAATGGAACCCAATCGGTGATGTCACAGTCACTTTGTCCACTAGAGCTTGGGAATTCACAAAGCACTCTGGGAAAACGCCACCATGTTTTTGTCAGGAGAATTGTAAACAAACATAGCATGGCATTGTGCATTGCAAAAAAAAAAAAAAAGAAAGAACAGACAGAATGGACTGCAACAACTTAAAAGTTCACATCCACTATATAGAGAAATTAAACAAAGATGCCAAAGAGCTGTATGTTCAGGAAATGAGCTCTAACATTCCTTTACATTTTCACATACATATGTTGTTTGTGGTGTTAGTGCATACATCAGAACAATTAAAAAATTAAAGTCTCTTGAGGCACGTGCAATTTATGAATGGCTTGGTACAAGATCTGCGTATATTTAAAGTAGAAAATCAGACAACCATCACCTTTACGAAGTGCAGTTGCTTCTCTTTCTTGCTGCCACACATACTTTTTTATAAGAACTTCAGGTGAAAAAAAGCAAAATTTAACATAAATTATGTTTATTAATCTTTTAGGTGGTTTTGGCTATTTGGTAGAGCTAGAAGATCACAAGCATCCAGTTTTGACCTTCGGTCTTCCTCCTGATTCTTGATGATATTATACACTGTAGATGGTGGGATCTTCAAAGCCTTTGCAATTTTAAATTGATCAACATTTTTCAGAAATTGTTCCACAATTTTTAGATGCAGTTTGTTGCAGACTGGGGACCACTCTGCCCATCTTTACATCTGGGAGGCTCCGTCTCTCTGAAATGCTCCTTTGATACCCAGTCATATTACTGACCTGTTTCCAGTTAACCTAATTAGTGTAAAAAGCTCCTCAAGTTGTTTTGATTTGTGCCAGTAACTTTTCCAGTCTTTTATTGCCCTCGTTTGAACTCTTTTGAGATGTGTTGCTGCCATCAAATTTAAAATGAGCTAATCTTTTCCGTGAAATGATGAAATGTCTGAGTTTCAACATCTGATAAGTTCTTTATGTTCCATGAGGAATAAAATATGGGTTTATGAGATTTGCAAATCAGTGCATTCTTTTTTTATTTTCATTTTACACGTCTCATCTGCACTGGAATTGGGGTGGTAATACAAAAACGGGCATGTCTGAAGACAGCGACAGTAAGCGTCAGTATACAGTAATTACTCTTTACCAAAGGATTTTATTATATGGAAGTGTTCTACTTTTTCTTCAATCTAGTGCAGAAAGGGTGTAAGATTGTATTTGATCTCACATGATATGATAGGTGACCTTTCAGGCTTTCTAGTCTGTACATGCAGTGGAATGTTCACATGCTTATTTTCTGTGTGAGAACTAACCCTCAGATGGGAGTTTACTTGACTGAAACCTGGCAAGAGGAACTGCTGATAAAGAAAGAGCAATTAAACAAGTTTGAAGTGATTTTGATGTTCAGACCATGCTTTTCAAATGCCAATTAGAGCAGCTTTTTGTAACTTCATTCCTCTTTATATTTCAGGTCACACCTGGAAACAACCTCCAGTAGATCTCCAGACATTTAGTGTGTTATATGACACACCGTTGTGTGTGTAGCCCACCCGGGTATAGTCAAGGTGCTTGTGGTTTCAGAAAAAATGTTTGACTTTATTGCAATGTTACAAATATACAGTAGGCACCATTGATGGTAGTAATGATACATTCATGACTGCTCTGTCAAAAATCACTGTAGCTGCTGTAGATGAGCTCAAATTCTGAAATTCACATCTAACTGTTGGCATCTAGCATTTGAAACAAAGGGAGCACAAAAATCTGCTGAACTGATGTGAAACAATGAAGAGAATACAATAACAGCAGCATTAACATTGCTTTTCCCACTGGATACGACTCTGCCACCACCAGGCTTCATTGTGGGTATTGTGTTCTTTTGGTGATGAAAAGGTACTGTACCTCATAGAATTGTGGCCAAAAAGTTCAATCAAAGTTAAAAAAAATAAAAATAAAGATCAAGTCTCCGAAGAGCATGTGGAAAAATGTGTTATGGTCTGAGGAGATGAATTGTGAAGCGCCTAGACATAATCGGCAATTATGATGGCCGTTATACAAAGAAAATTGAATTGATACGATAAATTATGTTGAAGCTCATTTTGTGCAGTCTGCTAAGGCTATGTTCATTTACATACATGTAGGTAATACTGTTACAGCATGTATACATGCCTATTGACCACCACCTTCTGATTTGTCTGATTTTGTCATTTTTCATAAGCTCCTCATACTACCTCCTTAGAATGAAAATGCTGTTATCTAATGGGTTATTTTAATATCAGATGTACAAACTCCATGGAAAACAATATAACTGCAGATTTTATTGACACAGTATTTTCATTTTTTTTTTTTTTGTGAAAAAGTGTTTGCCCCCTTCCTGATTTCTTACTTTTTCATATTTGTCACACTTAAATATTTCAGATCGTCAAACAAATTTAAATAATAAATTTAAGAAAACACAAGTAAACGCAAAACACAGTTTTTAAATTATTTTTATTTATAAGGGAAGAAAAAAACTACATGATCACCCCCCCCCACCCACACACACACACACACAACCACCACCACCACCTTTTTGGAAGGTCTGTGTTCTGTTGCATCTGGTGTAACAGCATTTCAGAAAAGAAATGGACATAAAGAAAGTATAAAATATATAATGAAACAACTAAGCATGCAAACTAATTAAGAAATTAATTATTTGTGTATTATTCAGTCATTTTATAAAACTGCCTTACTTGCAGGTGTGGCATGAGAACTGCAGCAAAAAGTCAGCAACAGGGAGAGAAGTGCTTTAAAGTGTCAACGTTTCAGGTCTATTTGACCTGAGTCAATCAGAAGAATATATATCACATATCATCAATCAGACACGTATGCACTGACGGTGCATGTCACCCACACACTGCAGATGGAGAATATTTAAGTATGTATTCTGGAGCCTATATTTAACACAAATACCAAAGACCCATCATCCCCTGTATACTTCACTCTCAAAGCACGAGACATGTCCACAAGACCACAGTTCAGTTTTTATATAATACATCTCTATAATACAATATGCAGTTTTTCACTATGAGCACAGGGGAATTTTAGGTTTACAAGCTCAAATTCAAAAAGATTTGGACAGGTGCAAAAATGCAAAATGCAGCACTGTTAAATTTACCATGACCTGTATTTATTTACAGTCATATTAATTTTATTTGAAAATATACAACCAGGTTGCTACAGTACCTCTAGTTACCTTGGATATTTTAATTATATTATGTACCATAGTGTATGAAATATCTTTCTCATCTGATCCTTCTTTGTAAAACACTGTATTTAAATATTTTAATCGTTTTCTTCTGCATTTAATAACAAACTGACATCTGCAAACCATCTTTGCTTCTGAAGGACTAAACTTCCTCTTGAATGTTTAGAATGACCTGGTTCTGCCAGCTGTTTCAAATTACATTGCTTTCAAATTATTTTAGCAATATTTAACGATTCAATCCCTCTGTATGATTTTTTTCGTCCACACAGTTAAGTGCTATGAGTCAGAAACAAACCCAAGGCACTGTGATAAGGCCTGAGCCTTGTGGGTGTGCACTACCAGGTGAGCCATGTGGGAAAACGGGAGAAAAAAGGGTATTTCACAGCCTCCTCTAAACCTACAGTACATGGATGGATTGTGCAAAGGTAGAAGTGTTGACTTTTTTGCAAATTGCAACTTTACCTTTAGATGTCACTGAATCCTACCCACTGCGCCTTTTAAGTGGTTGGTCAGTTCACAAACTTTGAACACAATTTCTGAATCACTCGCACACAGAGAGAAGTAAATAGCATGCTACATATGTGAGCAGTGTGCAACAAGCATATATCCTGTTAGCTGTTTTTAACGTTATCAATCTGTTGCATACTTAAGATTACAATGATTGACAGTGCACCTGGAGGCATTCACACATTCTGCAGAGTTAACAAATGCTATGAAAGAGGCATCTATGTGGATTATTAGTTGTTGATGTTGGCAAATGTTCAAACAACCAGATGAAATGTTTAGGTGCTCATGAATGTTTTTTTTTGTCATAGAGGCATGTGCACCATAGTTTGCATCCAATATATTTTCTCACTATATACTATCCTAGGAAACAAGCTACAACTGAACTCTGATAACTTCAAGGGCAAAAAAGTGATCATTGGGATTATTTCTTTTGACCAAATTACCATATTTTCAATAGTTTGCACAAACAGATTCATTAGTTATGAACTACTGTACATCCCTTAAAAAACAATATACACCACAGAAAAGTAGATTCTGACTTAAGAGTAACTAAATGTGCATGACAGTATCCATGCAACGTGGGTTATCGAAGAAGATAAAACCTCCACTCAGTAAAAGTATCAAGATTAGATATTAAATTCTACTTAGATTTGTATTCATAATAATCAAACACAAAATATATGTTCTGTCTGGCCATCATCGTTTTGTTTCTAGATAAACATCCACTCCTGATATTCAGGCTGTAGCGCATTCAGAAAAACATTTTGAACTGGCAATTTAGAGCGAACAGTGAGTTAAAATACCAATATGTAATTAAAAATGACTCCCACTATCATTTGAAATGCATGAGGTGAGAAGGTGATTTTAATTGTAACTTCATACAGAAGCAGCATCCAGCAAAGGTGTAGTGATTTAGGTTTAAATTGAAGCCATAAAACAGCAAATCCCTTGCCCAGTTTGGAAATTGACCATGATGTTTCCTTTTCTTTTTTTCTTTCTTTTTTCTTTTTTTTCTTCTTTCTTTTTTCTTTTTTTTTCTTTTTTCTTCTTTTTTTTCTCTTTTTTTCTTTCTTTTTTCTTTCTTTTTTTTCTTTCTTTTTTTTCTTCTTTTTTTTCTTTTTTTCTCTTTTTTTCCTTTCTTTTCTTCTTTTTTTTTCTTGTTTCCTTTTCTTTTAGTCCCTCTAGCTGTAGTAGTTTTGGTAAAAGTTTTATTTAATATGCAGATTTGGTGGTGGTTGCTATAGTAACTCTTCCCCCATACCCTGATCACCCATGCGCCAAATTTGGTATGTTTGGGTCCAGAGACTTTGGAGATACTGAGTTAAAGTTTTGGACACATGCATCCGATGTTGACCTTTTCCCTCAAAGGTCACAGCATATTTAAAATCAGCATAATCAAAATCCCAGGGGTATATGTCATTTTCAACCTTACTATATAGCTAGAAATGTTTGTAGATCAAAATAGACTAATTTCAGTCACTGTGGCTCTTCAAGGTTAAAGGTAATGTCAGAGTCATTTGATAAGTGTGAGCTGCCCTGGAGTCTAATCTGTCACATTAAAATTTGGTGCCTCTAGCTATGGTAGTTTTGGTACTATGGGTCAAAATGGTTTTGAATGAAACCTGACTAATATACAGATTAGGTGGCGGTTGCCATAGTAAGCCTGCCTGCTACCCAGAATACCCAGGTGCTGAGTGGTTGGTTTGTGTCCAGAGATACAGAGATGTTCAGACAGACACACCTACATACAAACTTAGCTTTCAACTACCACATTTTGAAAATGCACATTTAATTTCTTGATGGAAACACTTCATATTTTGAAAATATTTGAAATTTTTTATCAAATACTTTGTTGCTTAAAGGAGGTGTAAAAGTGTGCTGTATCAAAAAAAGTAAATGCGTTGATCAGTTGATGGAAACACAAAGCGGAAAACAAATGGAAAAAACGCAGGAATGACATCCGCCTCTTTCATCAGCAGCAGCTAAGCTGCTCAGCTAAGCTAATAGTTAAGCTAAGACTGAAAAATGATTCGTTCATCTTCTTTGAATAGCATTGAACAAATCCACGTGAGCACACAGTGATGCTCCAATAACAAGCTACAGAGCACACAGTGAGAGTATAAACTTCAAACGATTTCCATTTTCTTTGAGTTCATGAAAAGGCAGATAGCTCCAGACTGATGCTTTTTAAAACTATGCCTCATCTGTTCACAGGTACTGGACTTAAAGTCTAGCATCTGTTTGCTGTGGTTAAGCAACTCCCAAAATTTGCAATAGGTAGCTGATGGAAATGAGCACAGATGTACATTTCTTTGTATCAAATTTCTGAAAATTGATACTTTAGGATGGAAGATTATAAGACTATTGACAGATGGAACAGATTTGAATACTTCACCCTCGATGATACAAAAGAGAGTTAAAGACGTGGACATGAATGTATGTCAGCATATAAAAGGCATGTGCAGAAGCATACCTGATGAAAATCCATCATTTATCTATAACTGAAAAAAACAAACTTTACTGTGCTATACAAAAGAATTGTGTTAAATGTGTCAAAGTGTTGCTGATTCCCCTGAGCTTGGAGACATTCTAGGATCAACCATCACTCAGTAGTATTCAGATATTTTGTGAAGTAATAGATAGAATATGCTCCATACCAGATAAATAAATCACTATCCAGACATGTATGGGCAACCAGTCCAGAAATTAGGGTTTGTCATGGACTGAGATCAAAGGTTGTTTGTACTTTTCTGCTGCACCATTAATGTGAAAAGTACAGTAAATGTAGCACTGCCCCTGGAAGACATCTTTTCCAGGGACACCCAGGCACATACTGCCAAGACCACATGAAAAACACATTTCATCACATTTTATAATCCATGATCAGGTCCTAAGTTTTGTTACACATTCTCTTATAGGTGCATCTTGAAACAAAATATGCAACAAGGAAAGGCCTGGCGAGCACCCACCTTTTGACTTATTTGCAGTAAGAAATGGTTTCCCTGAACATCTTAAATATTTTACGAAAAGAACTGAAACATTGCAATGTGGCACATGCTTTAATTTCCCAAGCCTCATGTTGCAAGTATTTAAAAATTATGCGGCAAAAAATACTATTGTATTGCAGCATGATACAACTGAAAGATTATTTATCAATCTTTTTTCATTTTAAGATACAGCCTGGTCTCCTGATTTTTCATAAATATGATGAGGTGCAGAGTAACAGCAAAATCCCACTTGAACTGGTCCCGTCCTCCGATTATAATTAAAGTGACAGCCACTGAAGTTACGGTTGTCATCACAATCTGTCTTCTTTCAAGTTTACATTTACCTTTTCTTATGCTTTTGACTTAAGGGTGAGTGATTTATGGTCAGTTTTCATTTTTGCTACATCTCCACCCAATGTTATGTTAAGGCTTGGTTTCCTGGGGCAAGTAATGGGCCATGGCTCAGTCAGTGAAGAACACCAACCACCTCAGGGTAAAACCGCACCTCTATGCATATCTTAAATAAATGCACACTTACTTTCTTCCTTTCTCCATTGGATAAATAGTGCACAACTTGTTTTACCTTTGATATGTGCGAAAAGCATAGTAGTAATGCCACTGGAGTCACTTTTACTGACTGAGTAGCTCCATCCAGTAATCAGGTATTCACACGCATACGCTTCAAAAGTCAGTGTTGGCTTGACATTTAGCAAAGATTGTCTTATCTTTCAGTAATCACTCTTCAAATTTGTTTTACTCCTTATATTTAGAGATTATGCAACTCAAATAACAACCACAAGACAAACTAAATGAGGACAGGGAAGGTTGGTTAAAAACGTGTGAGTTTTACAAGAGGAGGATCTCATTGTTGGTATATTAGTCACTCTTATTTCCTTTAACACCTGAGAAACTTTTTTCAATTAGTCATAAAGCCCTTTGATTTACAAAGATTTGATTTATTGATCAATGGATGGATGGATGATTTATTGATTTACTGATTTCAACTTTACAAGCATTTCTGTGTTTGCAGCTTATGAAAAGTATAAACAGCAGTACCTAAACTTATTTTACATTACAGCCTCATGGAAACCTTTGGGGTTGAACAGTGAAGCCAACCTGGACAGGCCAAAATCTGCAGTTCCTTGAATGTCCACTTGATTCCCTTTCTGTAGCCCCATATGTGAAAAATTACAGTGGAAAAATAGGCGGTCACAGGCAAACCACTCTGGGGTGTTTTTAATGTCTTGCTGATACAGTGGTACCCCGGCTAATGAATTTAATCCATTCCAGCGTCACGTTCTGTGGGCAAATCATTTGCGAGCCGAAGCAAGTTTTTCCATAGGAATACATGTAAAACCAATTAATCTGTTCTGGACCCACAACAAACTCCCATACAAAGTATGTATTCCATACCCGTACATGCACATTTATCCATTATTATTTTTGAAAAGGAAGTTATGTTAATTATCTGAAACGGAATGCATGAAATTAGTTCTAAAAATGATTTAGAATGTATTCTTACCTTGGCTTATGACTTGGTAGTGTGTCAGTGGACACTGCACACGTCCATGACTGTAAACATAGCTCTAGACACCGGAGCTGCCGGCTCTAAGCACAGCTCCAGCGTGTTTATGGCTAATGTTGTTAGCTATGGCTAACACCACAGCTATGGCTGTTTTGTTAGCCAGCTAGGGAGCGCCTTTAGCTTACAACGGCAGAGGCTCTCGATTCAGCATTGTGGCATTAGCCGGCCCCGGAGTGCCGTTAGCTTACGACAGCAGAGGCTCTGGCTGAACTGAGAGTCTCTGCCTGTGTTAGCTGGCTAACACAGGCAGAGGCTGGACAGAGCCATGATAAGCTAACCTGGCCCAATATCATTGCTAGCTGTGCCCCCATCCCTGCTAGCTGGGCCTCCACCTCGGCTAGCTGGGCCTTCAGCACTGCTACTTGGGCTGACACCACCGCTGGCTGGGCCTCCACTTCTGTTAACTGGGCTAACACCACTGTTAGCTTGGCCTCCATCTCTGCTACCTGGGCCTCCACCTCTGCCATCTGGTCTTCCAACTCTGATCACTAACCGGTCTTGGGCCTGGGCTAACAACACAGCCAGCTGGACCTACACCACAGCTAATCAAATCACCTTCAATGATGGTCGTACCACCTCCGCTGATATTTGAATCATCATCACCCCTAACTGAACCTTCACCAACACTAGCCGGTCTACAATTAACACTAGACAGATCACCACCAGCACTAGTCATATCATCACATTTACTGGGGACAGCATCGGGTGTGTGCGCTGTGGCGGCTACCAGGTGGGCATCTGATCGCTGGAGTTCTGTTGCGTCGTGGATGGGACCAGAGCCCCATCCTCGCTCTACTGTGGGTTTGGGAGCTGCATGACCGGTAGAGGTCTTTTGGCTGATGCGGAAGCTGGCAGCGTAAAGCTACATGCAAACATTGCCAATTAAAGAAACAGGAGGCTGCCAAATGCCACAATATTAAAACGCTGGAAATTCAAACCGTTGATAACTCAAAATGAATATGGGACTTAACACGTAAACCAAAAGGCATTCTTTGTGCACACTTAAAAATACAAAGTATCCTAACAAAAAGTGATCAGGTCCATCACCTTCTCACTGACTCAAATATTGACTTTCTTTGCCTGAGACATGGCTCCATGAATCTTCGCCCTCAGCAATACTATTTGTACCTGGTTATGAATTGTTTAGAAAAGACAGACAGGGTTCCAAGGGAGGAGGTGTCACGATTTATGCCAAGAACACTTTTAATTGTAATGAGATACATGTTACAGATGAGAATTGATTAGAATTTCTTGGACTAACTGTTTCTTTGTGACAGCAAATGTCTTTTATTCTTGTAGTTATTTATAGGCCTCCTTCATCAAATGTAGATTTTTATGAAAAGTTGGAAGTTTTATTGAAACAACTCAATCTTCCAAAAGAGGTGATAATAATGGGTTACCTAAATGTTAATTGGGAAGTTAACAAAGTTAGGAAAAAAGTAATAAAGGTTATGGATGATATGGATATGACTCAGGTAATTAATGACCCTATGAGAATTACAAACTCCACCAGCACTCAGATTGATCTAGCTTTTACTAATAGGCCAGAAAGGATCTTGAAGTCATACAATATGCTCGCAGGATTGTCTGATCAATCTTACAATGGTCACAACAAAATAAAATAAAAAGCACTTTAAACCCTTGGACGCCACAGAATTCTACAGGATACCAGAACAGGAACAACAAAATTTCCAAGATTCAATCCATGATGTAAACTGGGATGAATTACTTGTTGGCAAAAATTTAGATGAGGATTGTTCTAAACTTGCCAACAAAATACAACAAATTATTAAACAATTTACATGGATAATTAAACTAAAAGCTAGAAAGAATGGCCTTCCTTGGTTAAACAAATTTATTCTGATGAAAGAATGAGATGACTCTTTGAAGATATCAGTCAAATCAGGACACAACAGACACCAATTTATTTAATTGAGAAATAGGGTAGTGAAAGAAATAAGAAAATCTAAAGCTGACTTTTTCATCTCTGCTTTGAATAGTGCAAGGGGAAATTCTAAAATATCCTGGAATTATATTTAAAAAACTATTGGGTGATTCCCAAAAAAAAAAACAAAACAGAATTAATGCAAATTCAATTAAATGGAAACATCCTGACGGAACCTCAGGTCATGGCTGATGCTTATAACAACTACTTCATTGAATCTGTGTCAGCAATCTCTGATAAGTTTACACCAAAACAAAGGAAGGAATATCCTGCATTGTCTGTAAAGCAGTCCTTTACCATTACAAATATTACTGAGATCAAAGTTATTGATTTAATTCAGTCACTCAAACCTTCTAAAGCAAAGGATATTTTTGGAATGGATACGAACATGCTCAAAGATCTAGTCTCAGCTCTCGCCACTCCTATTGCCTCAATAATCAATCTTTCAATTTCATCTGGTCACTTTCCAAAGGCCTGGAAATCTGCGATTGTTACCCCTGTCCTTAAATCTGGTGACTCGACTTCTTTGCCTAACTACCGATCAATAAGCATTCTTCTGGCCATTTCCAAAATTGCATAAAAATGGGTGGCAGAGCAGATTGTCCATCACTTAAACAGCAGCTCCCCCTCTCTCCATGCCATGCAGTTTGGTTTCAGATTCAAAAATTCCACTGAAATGGCTACATGCCTCTTCACCAAGAAAATAAAATCTTTTCTCAGAAAGGGTGGAGTTGTAGGGGCGGTGTTTTTGGGCCTCAGGAAAGCATTCAATACAGTACATCATGCTGTTCTTACTAAATTCTCAAAATTTAACTTTTCTCACAATGCTGTGAGCTGGATTGAATCATAACTGCAAGATTGAACACAATCTGTATCACTTAACAGCTGCAGATCTGATTCTCTTAGGCTAATCTCCGGAGTCCCTCAGGGATCAATATTAGGCCCCCTTTTATTTAGTCTTTATATCAATGATTTGCCCACTGTTTGTCCTAAAGTTAAATGCCTAATGTATGCATATGACACATTTTTTAAATTCATGGTCTCTCCAAAGACACTGTTGCCGCTAAACTCATTAAAACAATGTCCTGTGTAACAGCTTGGTTGCAGGAGTGCTGTCTACAGCTAAACGTTTCTAAAACTGTGGGCATGCATTTCACTAAAATAAATAGAGAATTACCTGACCCCAACATACATGTTAATGGAGAAAAAAAAAAAAACAAATTGTCAGGAAATATAAGTATCTTGGGTTAATAATAGATTCACAGCTTTCTTTTAAAGCCCACATTGATAAATTGTGTAAAAAAATCAAGTTAAATTTAATAAATTTTCGTGCAATTTGAAATGAAATGTCAACTGAAGCTGCAAAAATGTATTTACATTCAATGATTCTCAGTCACTTTAACTATTGCCTAAACAGTTGGTCCCAGGCTGGTCAGAGTGCAAAAAAAAAACAGTGGAAGTTTTGTACAAATAAGCAATTAATGTTATGGATAAAAATCTAGGCACTATCATCACTGTGCAATCTTAAAAAACTACAGTTTTTTAAACTGGGACAGTCTTCACACATTTGCAGATTTAAAATTAATTTAGAAAATACTGCATGATTTGGCTCCAGATCCTCTGGAAGAGTTCATCAGCCAAAGAAATAGTTCTGCGCGTGTCACTCGAGGCTCTGTCAGAGGTGATTGTTTTACTGTATTTTCCGCACTATAAGGTGAACCAGATGATAAGGCGCACCCTCCAAAAATGACACATTTAAAATTTTTTTCCATACATAAGGCGCACCAGATCATAAGGTGCAGTTGCGTTATGCATCCACTAGATGGAGCTGCGCTACAACAGAAGCTACAGTATGCATCCACTAGATGGTAAAC
>JAQQAE010014191.1:0-12480 GCA_029823295.1 Pseudamia nigra | reverse complement strand
GATCTTTGAGTCCATCTCATGAAAAATGGGATCAAAAACAAAAGTGTTGCGTTTATATTTTTGTTGAGTGTACTTTCTTGCCCCACTGTATAAGGTGTTTTGTTTATGTAAATTAGTATATTTCTGATAGCAAACCAAGCAAGATTGTCCACGATAATCGCAATATGACTTTTTCACCAAATTGTGCAGCTCTGCTAAAAGCAGATGCACAGAGATGTGTATAAACAGCATTAGTATGGAGATAAAAACCCCTGTGACCCTGTGGAGCTTTGCTATCGCTTCCTTTTTAAGTCTGTCTGTGCAGCCGTTTTTCACTTTTCTACTAAGTGTTGGAAGTTTTAAAAAAAGCTGGTCACTAAAATGCTAGAATAAACCTTAATATACAAATAAAAATGTTAATTTTTGATAAATATAAACTATTAACACAAAGTAAAAATATCAGTTTAGATCTCAGTGTCACGCTTGTCACTGTAATTCATACTGGACCCATTTTGAAATGAAATGTCACTATTGGCAGTTCTGAATCTGACTGAGTGGCTCTGACACGATGACATGTGAGATCCCTCAGGGTTTAGCTGTTGGCCGTCCTCTGTTCAATCTCTGATGGATTGGGGTCACACTTTACAGAACAGCAGCAATGATTACCACAGTTATGCCACAGATATGTCTGTCTCTCCTCAGCTCAATCCAACTTAATAAACTCTCCATTTTAATATTTAATGCAAATAAAATATTTCATAAGCCAAAATATTGTCAGATAAAATAAAAACAAAATAGTTGTTACTATGTGTCGCAGACCACACGAATAGCATTTATCCGCACTGTGGCTTTGATGGCTGATGTGTGCTTGTGTGAAGTGAAGTTTGTGTTAGAATTTAATTGTGCTGGACGTTGGTCATATTTTGCTTACAGCAAACTGCATTTCTAGCTTAATGGTAGTCAGTACTGCACACTGCGGAAGGTGGCAAAGCAAAGACTAAAAATAAAAGGGTAAATTGGAAAATCGATGGATTCTGCATTTTCATGGCAATGGAGAGCGCTGTTGGTTCAGTAATGGAGTTACAAATCAACACAAAATTGGTTCCAAACAAACCAAACACATTTCCAAAAGTATACACAAATCTGTTCTTCTGAACCTTTAAAGTATAGCCGGAATAGTTTTGTTTACCAAAAGGACCAGGAGGAGCTCATCCATGTTTACATTTCTGGCAGCATTGAATAGTATTATGGAACTTTCCCCATAGAGCATTAAAATTTTGTAGGTCTTTAAAGGAAACTGGGTAACTTTTCTAATTTTTGTTGTTAACAGTTTGCAGTGAACAAATAAGAACGTACTGGTATAGGGAAGTAAACACTGAATGAAGTGGGATTTGTCCAAAAAGATAAATAAATCACAATTTTTATCCCAATGGTTTTGAAGCAAATAAATATGTCCCTAAAAGTTACATAGTTCACATTTAAGAATCCTGAACCAGAATCTTTAACATAGAGATTAGAGCACATCAATCCAGTTCTATTGTTGCAAACTAAGTGTCCCTGTGGTTGAGGCTCAGAATAATTGTCTGATGTGGTAAAGGAGCATAAACCAGGTAGAACTCAAGTGTATTGACTGAATCTGAACTAAGCAGTTGTTATGCTGCATAAAACTGGAACAAATACCCCAGTAGAGTTTAGATTAACATTTGTAAATCCATTTTAAAGAATATATCTGTTTATGGGCCTATGATGAGCTCTAAACCTACTGTTATTGCACTCTAAGTCTCAATGAATGTTCATTCTGGAGTATCGTACTTTCCTTTAATCATTTTAATATTTCTTCTATTAGATTTTGTCTTATTTTTTTATTTTATATATGTACGTTGTACTTTCTTTAAAGTATTAACTCTTATACTTTGTTATTTTACTTCAGATGTACATTTTCTTTGTGCAGTGAACATTGAATTGCCACCATGTACTAAACTAGAGATTTTACCACTACATAATGGTGTCTGTGACATTTGCAGAACATGTTTAAATGCCCAGTTGGTAATTCATTAAAGTGCACAAACAGATCTTCCACAAAGGTCGTTTTTGTACAGCTAGATATGAAGAAGCAATCATTTTGTGATGCTGAAAATCCTGGTGGCTTTTTGGGATGTCTCCACTGAGAAGTACGTAGATCACAAGAACTTCTCTTGGTTACATAAAGCCAGTTTCAACACAGTGTTACATAGTCTGGTTTGTTCTTTGAATATTCAAAATTGCACTGACTTGCTAATGACTAAGCTTGTTCCACTTCATTAAATATGGATTGCTATGGATGCTGTTTCTTAAGCAAAAGAAAACTTAGTCTGTCTTTTGTTTCTTATTCGGTTTTTTACTCAGGATGAGAAGAACCAAGTGCTGATGACCAACGCCTGGCTGCAGCTGGTGAGTGGCAGACAAATAAACACCATACTATTTGATTTAGTTATTTCTTTACTGGTTACTTCTTTAAAGACAGTGTATATATTTCGATATTTGCACGAAGACACAATGAATGTCTTGAATTCATAACTGAAAAGCAATAATCTGCTGTTTATTGGAAAACATTTTTTTGTTCATCCATCTTATCTGCAACCTTCTCATAACTCACTCTACTTTAAATATCATCCCTAATACTGGAGCTCATCTACCAGTGGTTGCTGACTTTGTGCATGTGTGTGTAAAGGAGAGGGAGATGACTAAGTGCTGCATCAGCAGACTCATGAACTTCACTTCTGGCACACGGACTCACAGAACGTGTGGGAAGTGGGGGCGGGAGACCGCAGCATATTTAGGAAGCATTTTTAACTGTCAATCAACTTGATTGTTAATTCCACAGACAGATTCATAGCCTAGAGCCAAATTAGTCTGTGGGTTTTGCAAATGTGACACAGTCTGCTTGATGCTCACTCTCTGTACAGAAGAAACCTTAATCGTTTAGGCAGCAACTTAAAACACAGACAGGTTTTCAAAAAAAAGGAGAGAAGGACTGTATCAAGGACAAACAGAATTCAGAGACAATAAGGTGCAGTTCTCTCTAAACTAAGTCACATCAATTTATATTTATTGAACCCAAAATTATAATTCACAAATTTCCTTCAACTTGCTTTACAGATTGTACATGTGTACATATCGTCCTCAAATTCTGGTTAAGTTCCTCTTTTTATTAAAAGACAACAAGTAAACTTTCAGTGAAAATATCTGGTTTTAGAGCAGCGGCGTCATATCATTTGGAAAAGTTTTTACATTATTTTAGTACACGCTAAATGTCTTTTTTTTCTTTCAGTACTGGACAGATGTTTACCTCAGCTGGAACCCGGACAACTATCCTGGTGTCCAAAATCTCCGATTCCCTTCAGATCAGATCTGGACCCCTGACATCCTGCTCTATAACAGGTCAGATTTGCCTTTTTCAATATACTCATTGTGAAGCTGAAAGGTTATGACATTTTTCATTCTTTGCGTTTTAAATGTTGCACTTTGTTTGGTCTTGATGAGATAAAATAGGCTTTGTAGTGTGATAGTCCGATAGTGTCAGTCCTCCACAGCAGATAAACACACCTGTCAAAGATGGCATTTTAATAGTCTATTTGAATTTTAAAAAGTGTGATTGAGTCAATGAAATATCACCCTAATCCTTTTTTAATGCCGCTGTTTTAATAAATTCAGTCTTTAATCTTAACAAACCATAGCAGTGTTAATGCTCTGTTAAGCCAGTGTGACAAAAAAAAAATCAAACATAGCCTCTCCTCCTGCAAACCACTGCATTTTCAGAACTTTATTGAATTTAATTTATGCAGCGAATATCTCCCCTCTAATGTTGTCACAGGAGAAGGATCTAAAATAGTGATTCACAAATATCCCTCTCAAAGCGATTATACATACCATAAATATTCAAAAGTTAATTCAGCTTTCAACAATAAGGTGCATTTACGGACCAGAATGCTCTTACATCTATGAATGCCACTGCTGAGTTAATAGCCTGTTATGACTATGCACAGACTTGCCAAATAATGTATGAATGATAGATTTTTCTATAACTTACTGTATATAACTTACGGTAGAAGTGCTACCATCTGGAGCTTCTCTAACCACAGGATGACCAAGGACCTACAGCCTGCATTTCAGATTCCTTCAACACAGTTAAAAAAAAAAAAATGGACATACTAGCTTGACATCTGTCAGGTTGTAAGCTGTGTTGACTGGCTGATCGCCTGTTTAATCATTTATATCCATCTGCCACAAACAATCGCCTCCCAGCTACTTTGCAGCTCCTTTAAGCTTTCTGAAGTCAATTAGGAATGTAGGCCAGTTGTCTCTCTCCAAAACTAACTAAGTGCATTTGCTTTGCAAGCTTGAATGCAGATGATCAGAGACTGTGCAGATTTCTGCAACATTTAATGTATAGAGGTCACCACTGAATGACTAAAAGAGAACAGAAGTTACATTTTAACACATAAGATGGGGTTTAAAGACTTTGCTGTAGTGTTGGTGTAACTGAATGGATGGAGAGAAGAAACTGAGATGTTTCTCTTCATCCCCCTAATGCACCCAAGCAGACACACCAGTAGATCACAGGGAAAGTGAGGACAAAACAAAGGTTTGGGGGTATTAACCCAAATTTTAAAGGCTCGGCTTTTAGATCTGCCAGGATTACCCATCCTAATCTCCCTGCTCTCACCTCTCCCTTTCCCCATCACTGCCTTTTACCTCTGCTTCCCATCCGCCATCATCCATCCCTCCTCTCTGTCTCTCCTCTCATCTCATTCTATTTGTGTGTCCCTCCATCTTTCTTTCATAACTCATTGTCTCACTATGATTCACTCTATTCAGTGAACCTTTTCTCTCCATATTTTATCATTCCCAGCCCTCACTGACTCCTCTGTATAAATCATTCCGTTTACCTGTCTCCGTGTGTCAAGGCGTCAGCATGTTAGCCGTTTTCTCGTTTCACAGTCAACCTGTTTATGTCTTGCCTCTTTGGGCTGCACATAACTCAGATAGCGCCACAAAATCTTAATGCAAGAACACAAACTTAGACTCCAAGAAAATGCAGAGAACTAGAAGGAAACTTAACAACTTGTTTGTATCAGAGGTGGGTAGTACTCAAGCATGTTACTCCATTACACGTACTTGAGTAGTTTTTTGTGAGAGAAATGTACTTCTGAGAGTACATATTTTGAAAAATCTTTGTGCACTTACTCAGCTACATTTGTGATGAAAAAAAGACAACTGTTTTTCTGCTGAGTTACATTTAGATACATCTCGATGAGTAAAATGAATCAACATAAAAAATAATAATATGAACACAAAATCAACAAAAACTCAAGTAAATGAACAAAAATGAACCAAACAACCAGCTAAATTGAACCTGAAGTCAGCCGAAAGATAAGAAAATGAGCAAAAAGGAACAAAATGATGAAATAAATTGACAAAAATGAACAGAATAGCCAAATAAAATTAACAAATTCAACAAACCAACAAAATGAGCAAATATGATCAAAATAATTAAAATTGAACAAAAATGAACAAATTACATGATAAGTGTTGCAATAAGCAAATCTTGAGCAGTATCTAACATCATGTATTTTTAATGATAATTAAGGTGACCTTTACATTGTTATATAGTATATAATATATTCTCCTTGTTTTGTTGCCAATGTTGGGGGGTGTTATTTGCAATATTACAAGCAGATGGCCCTATCTCACAATAGAGACGAATCCTTTCAAAAAATCCTCGATCCAGACAGTTATTCGGGTCACCCCCAACATCTAAACACTTTTTCCTTGTGCCATTTCTGATCTGTTATGAAAATGTCATCACACTCTGTACAGAACTTTTTGAGTTATGTTACTTATGAAGTTAATAAGTGAACAAACTAACAGAGACAGCAGTAATAAAGAAAAAACAATGCACCATACTATAAACTCTGCAGGACACATTTTTGTTATTGCACCTAGTGTAATGTTCCCCCATCCAAATGTATTTTATTTACACACCTCAGAGAACCGCAGAGATTTTTGAATATATCGGTATGGGTGTTTTTTATCAGTTGTAGCAGTGCCAGAGAAAGCAAACTGAGAAAGTCACTGCATTGATAACGTGTTTATTACAGCATATGGCAATAAACTCTTTATGCCTCTACTACCCTTGTATAAACATGTCATTTGCACAGCAGTACATTTACCATTTTGCTGTGGATATTTCTTGAGCTGGATTGTTATTTTTCAGCATGACTGTGAAAGTGCTTTCAGTAAACTATTGAGACAATTTCGTGCAGCTGCGTCGACCCTGTCTCATTTATATTATTTCAGTTTTACCTTGTTGCAGAGACGACACTGAAAGGAAAGATTCAGTTTACAGCCAAACCGTTCACGTTTCCCCCAGAGGAGAGTTGGAAATGTACTGTTTTCAGCAATAATACGGATCGCTGGCGGAAGCAGACAGAACACCTCACTAATTACACCACACACACCTCTGCGCTCCCATCACATTCAAACGTCTGCCCTCACATATCTAATACAGACACAGGCCTGTAAACAGATGTCCAAATCACCTCAAGGAAAAGAAGCACACATGCACATTCATCCAGTTACACAATTATTGTCTGTAATTTCTCAACAAACACCATTACACAGTGGGCTATCAGTGTACAGATAATAACAGGCTGGTCGGCATGTTTAGAATGGATACAGTCTGACTTATTAAAGGCTGCAGACGAGAGCATTCATTCATCCACTACTCTGGTGTTAATATGGAGTTAATGATGTTTAGGAGGGATGAGGTTGGACACTGGTTTCAATATGGAAAATGCTCAATGACAAGAGGCAAATACAACATGTGATGTGAGCATTAATGAGTTATTCGGCTCTCATTATTCCACTGTGAATTCTGTCATATCTTGCTCACATTGCTTCACATATTTCCAGATCATTATGTTTACATTGACTCACAGATGTTTCATGCTTGGATGGTCTATACTGTGAGTCATGGAGTTATCCACGGACATCGCCTGAGGAGAAATCCACTTCCACTGAGTGGACCACATTTTTAGACTATGACAGACAGTGGAGGTGTTTCTGCATTAAGCTCATGAAAATGGAACCTTTTGGGTTTTATTAAAACCATGTTCTACATTGGACAAGATGTATCAGGGTGATAGAGAGGTTAAAAAATCTGATATTGACTTATAATATTCCATAAGGTCATAAAGGGGTGGGAGTTAATAAGTTATACTTCATCTCACCCCTTTTTCGACTTTAAGAAAAGTGTACATTTTGTAAGAGTTAGATCACATTATTTTGAGAGAAATGTCATAATATTACAAAAAAGTGCTATTTTTTAAAAAGGGCAATAATGATATTGTATTCGTTATTAGTGCTATTAGTATTAGTATTATTATTTTTTTTAAAGTCACTATTATGAGAATGAAGTCATTAATTTGTGGGGAAAACATAAAATTATACATAATTCCATTAGGATGGGCCGTAATATTTCAGATGAAAAATCATAATATTATTTGAATAAAGTTAGTCATCCAAATTTTATACGAACTAAAATATTTTTTAAGAATAATGTTTAAAGAAAAATGTTAGATGAAAAAGGTCAGAATTCAAAAACTCTTCCTTTATGAGAAGCAAGCCTTAACTATTATATACATATATATGAGAGAGAGAGAGCGAGAGAGAGATGGATGGACGGATGAACCAAAGAGAGGAGCTGCTTTTGCATTTAATGTTAGATTTGATTTTATAACAGGCAACTGCTTTGATGCTATTTCCTCCTTCCTTTATTTGAATTATGACATGCAGATAAAACTGACCCTTTATTTATTTAAAAAAAAAATTATCTTTAGTTTTGCCTTAATACTTCTTTGTAGTACTTGATAGTATTGCAATATTGTATGATTCAAAATAAGAATGTTACACAAGGGGAAATATACTTGAATTGACAGACCATGTTTCTGTGTGTATGTATCTCCATGTATATATTCTACCAGTCAAAAGTTTGGACACTGTGTTTTTTGGTTGAGTGTTTTTTTTCTTTACTTAAGGGGTAGAAAATGGATGGATGGACTTTCGTTTTTTTCTCAGCATTATTCATTAATAGTGAAGACATCCAAACTATGAAAGAACATGTATGGAATTATGTATTAAACACAAATTGTTAAACAACCCACACATTTTAGATGTAGTTATCTGGAACAGTTTCCAATTCACGTGGGTCTTGTTAAGAGTTAATTTGTGCCATTTCTTGCCTTCTTAATGTTCTTTCAACCATTAGTTGTCTTGTGCAGGGGTAGGGTGGGTACAGAGTCAGTAACCCTATTAGTGCTACTACAACTACTGTACAAATAACCAAGAAAACACATGCAGTTGATGGATTGATGGATGCACATACAGTACACAGCCCACTTACAAAACCACCAAACACTATCTGAGGTGTTGTAAATAGGCGGTTTCTGAGGCTGGTAATCCTAATACACTTATCCTCTGCAGCAGAGGCAACTCTTGGTGGTGCATTGGTGTTTGGTTCTGAATTTGAAAGAAATAGGATAAGTGGAACTGAAACTAACAAGGAAGACACCTTCGACCTAGATGACAAACCTTCACAGATTCTTGGTCTTTCTTTCCTGGAACAGTCCACATGACAGCCTGTTTCATCATCGTGTTTGACAGTTTGGAGTTACTCTTTCAAGCATTTATCTGTGTCATAGAGAATGTTTGTTTCTACCACAGCTGGCCAAAAGCTGCTAATGAGATGTATTTTCCAAATATACGCTATGCAGATCCTAATTACCAACATAATAAAGGCATATCCTACATATTATATTCAGAAAACACTCCATTTGACACCTGCCACATTTCAAATATTGCCAAATTCAGAATTATATTGCAGTAGTATATACATATAGTAGTATGCATCTAAACATAGTTATTGGGACATGTGTAAAACAAAACTCTGGATCTTCATTAATGCAGACCAATCATAAAGTTTGAGCGTTGGCTCCAGCTCGTCTGCTATACAATCTGGCATGCCTTCATGACATTGGTTGTTCTGTACGTGTGTGTGTGTGCATCAGGTGAGCATGACTTGGCGTGTGTATACTCGTGTAGTATGTAAACCGCCTGGTGCTTTAAAACAGCAGCGTGGGCTCCTGACCTCGACTCTCATTAGTGAAAAAAGTCAATGGTCTCACTTGACTGGCGATCAATGAGGCACATGAAGGACGTCCAACACAGGTGAACGTCACCCAGAATCCTAATTCTGCACAAACGTTATGACAGGAAGAAAAGACCAACAGGGAATTCACTGAGTAAAAGGACAGTTAGAGGAACTTTGAGGGTTTTCTAGGAGGAAATGATGAGTTTTTTTATAACACACTTAAAAGAAAAGCATAAAGAGATCGGAAATCCAAAATAAATGAGGAAATGTAATTTCAAGTAGCCTTTGTACAGGTATCGATTGACTTTCCAGAGAGAATGGCCCTAATCCAACACTGGCTGTGGAACATTTCATACTGGATTGTGCATCTATTTACTGTGGTGTCATGTTCATTTTTGTTTTTTTTTTTATTTTGATTCTCATTTTTCTTATTTTTTTTCTCACTGATTAGTTTCCTATTTTTGTTTATTTTCTTCATTTTTTTCATTTTTAAAATTATTTTGTCATTTTTCTCTCATTCTGTTGCTGATTTTGTTAACTGTATTGATTAGTTTTTTATTTGCATAATTTTTGTTTTTGTTTGTTTTTTATTTTTGATCATCTTCCTCATTTTGTTCAGACTTTATTCACTTTTGCTCATTTTCTTCATTGTCTTATTCATTTTTCTTCATTCTCTTTATTGTTTTACTCTTTTTCATTTCCGTGCTTTTTATTCTTTTATTTTTATATTCTTTGTTAATTTTCCTCATTGTTATATTATCTTTTGTTTAATCATTTCATTGTTTTATTGTTTGTCCATTTTTGGATTGTTTCATAAATTTTTGTTCATTTTCTTGATTATTTTATCAATTTTTGTTCATTTTCTTGGCTATTGTATTCATTTTTGTTCATTTACAGGATGCTTTGCTCATTTTTTTTCTTTTGTCAGTTATTTTCTTAAGTTTGTCAATTATGATTTTTTTATTTTCAGCAAAGTGAAATCTTGTGGTGGTTTATGGTAAATTTTCCTGGTTGAAGTCCTAAAACATTTATCTTTTTTGTCTTTTTAACCTTGATTTTCCATCTTTGGAGCCTCTGATCTGGACGGTGTTAAGTGCAGATCTTGATGTTTTTATTTCAGGTCCATGACTGAGCAGTATCCCAGTGAAAGCTGCTGAAGTAAATTTTTCTACATACTTGAATGTGGTCAACGAGTTATGTAAACCCTCCTACACCAGTCTGTCCTGAAAACTCATTAGTAACTTATTGGTGCCATATGCAAATGTGTGCAAATGTGAGGAATTAACTCCATAATGAAAAGATGAAAATGCAAAATCCGAAGAAAAAATGGAACTCAATACAATTTGTTTTCATGATTTGTTCTTCATTATTGTCAATTGTTTTATATTTGGCCCAATTTTTTCATATTTTGTTTATTTTCTGATTATTTTGTTGATTTTTTAAATTTGTATTTTGATTTTTTTTCCAGTTTTGTTCATTATGTTGATTTTTTTTTCACATTTTTGAAAGTTTTGTACAATTTTTTTCATTTCATTTTCATTTTTGTTTATTTTTAAAATTAATTTCTCAACATTTTGCTCATTTTTGTCTGGAATTTTTAAATATTTTGTTTTGCTTTTTCAATTACTGTATCTTGATTTTTTTATTTATTTATATTTCATTACCTTGATAATTTATGTTTTAAATTTGCTCATTCTTAAATTTTGATCAGTTTTTTTGATTGTATATTTTGTTTTTCTTTGTGTTGTTTGTTATTTTTTGTGATTCTTGATTTTTGTCAACTTTTTAATGTTTTTGTTCATTTGTGCTGTTTATTTTTATTATTTTACAAATGTTTGCGTATTTTGATTATATGTGTTCATTTGTCCACAATTTTGTTTATTTGAGCTTTATATAAACCTTTTTCATTTTATTTATTTAGTTGGTTAATGTGTTATTTTGATGATTTTTTAAATAAATTTGTTCAGCTATTTTGGCCCTTTTTTCATTTTCTTTTATTTTGTTTATTTTTGTTTTTTATTTTGTCCAATGTTTTGCTAATTTTTTTGTTCATTTTTGGTCAGTTTTCTTATTTTGTTGATTATTTTGATGTCCATTGATTATTTTGATCATTTTCTGACCTGTAAAAAGAGAACATGGAACACCATAATGATCCATTTTAATTAATATCATGTCATCGTGAACTTACAAAAGAGCTTTTTTATATGTGTACCATGTTATCCACCAGACGTCCTCTATGCGCTCTGTTCTGTTCCTCTCTGTCTGATTTGAAGATGTTCATGAATAATTTTCAGTGTATACGTTCTCTGCTTCTACGGGAGTAAAAAAATATCTGCAGCAACTTAGGAATATACTGTACTTTTATCACGCAGCCACCTTATTCACCTAATTAACTGCAGAGCCTTAAGGCATTCAGACAGATCAGCTTTGGAGGTTGGAGACTTTTCATGGACCGTTTTCTTCAATTTTCACCACAGTTTTTCAATTGGCTTGAGATCTCAACTATTTGCAGGCCATGACATTGACCTTATGTGTCTTTCTTCACAGTTTTTACTCTATGGCAAGATGCATTATCATTTGAAAAATGATGTCATCATCCCCAAACATCCTTTCAACTGATGGGATCAGAAAAGTGTCCAAAATGTCAACGTAAACTTGTGCATTTATTGAAGATGTAATGACTACCATCTCCCCAGTGCCTTTACCTGACATGCAGCCCCATGTCATCAATGACTGTGGAAATGTGCATGTTTTCTTCAGGCAGCCATCTTCATAAATCTCATTGGAACGGCACCAAACAGTTCCATCATCATCACCTTGCCCAATGCAGATTGGCGATTCATCACTGGATATGACTTTCATCCAGTCATCCACAGTCCACCATTGCTTTTCCTTATCCCATTGTAACCTTGTTTTTTCTCTTTAGGTGTTAATGATGGCTTTTGTTTAGCTTTTCTGTATGTAAATCCCATTTCCTTTAGGCAGTTTCTTACAGTTCGCTCACAGACTTTGACTCCAGATTCCACTCATTTGTTCCTCATTTATTTTGCTGTGCATTTTCCATGCCTTCGCTCAAGTCAGCTGGGATAGGCTCCAGCATCCCCCCCGACCCTCACGAGGATTAAGGGGTAGAAACTGGATGGATGGAAGACATATTGCTTTAAGTTTTCTGTCTTGATGCTTTGATGTCTTCCTTGGTCAACCAGTATGCTCGCCTTTCACAACCTTCCCATATTGTTTGTACTTGGTCCAGATTTTAGACACAGCTGACTGTGAACAACCAACATCTACTGCCACATTCTGTGATGATT
>JAQQAE010014190.1:0-12480 GCA_029823295.1 Pseudamia nigra | reverse complement strand
ATGTTGTCTGAGGCTATTGTTGTTAGCAGGTTGCTAGCTTGGTAGCTTCTGGTATTAGCTAGCTACTAGTTTGGGTCTCATTTCTGGGTCTATCTGGTTCATAATGTGATTTTTTTTTCTCGCTATACAGGACAAATTTTTGGCCGATTTTTTTTTTCTTTATAACCTGAAAATTTCATTGGTGGAAGTGTTCCTGAGGGTCCACTGTACTTATTTTGTTCATTTTATAGTTAATTTACTTAATTTTCTTAATTGTTTTAGTTTTTTTGTAAATTTTCTGGATTGTTTTGTTGATTTTCTTGTTCTCAGAAAATATAAATATTAAAAAGAATCAGTGTGAAATTTGAGTTTGTGAGGTTGATTCAATTCCAGTTCTCTGTCTTTTAAATATTATTTCCCAAACTGGTGCACAGGTATATCATGTCCTAACTGATTGCACTATTACAGATTTTAATTTCAAAGCTTAAAAAATTCATTTTCCACAGTTCGCTGTGCTGCCGACCTCTGACCTCCCTGAATCACTGAGAGAATCAGATTAAAATCTGAATAACATCAGCTAATTGTAAAATAGTGTGAATTCACACATGTGTAATGACATTCAGCTTCAGTAATGAACTGCTTTAATGAAGAACATTAAGCTGCTGCTGAATGACAATGAGCTGCTTTTAATGCCAGACTTGGACCACGTTCAGTGCAAGTCACATTTTGGATGAAGTGCTGGGTTTTTCAAAATAAAATCCTTAAAATCTCTTTCAAAGACACTGGATTTACCACTGATTTAGAGTGAAATTACAAGAATCATATGAAGCCTTTGTCACACTTTAGAATAGTCATAAATTATTATTTCCACCAGGTATGTTGTTTTCACCTGCCTCTGTTGGTTTGCTTGACTGTTAGCAGGGTTATGTTAAATCCACTGACCTGATTTCCATGAAATTTGGTGGAAGGGTAGAGCTTGGGCAAAGGTAGAACCTATTCACTTTTGTTGTGCAGACAAAGAGCAGATCCAGGAATTTTTTATTACTTTAACGCTGCAACATTTCAGTTTTTTGGGAACTTCTTAGCGAATAATGTATGGATCCTGAATGGGCAGTTTCAATGGCACAAACCTGGTCATGCTGCCCCAGTCGTGTCCTTCTTGCAGATGCCATTTTCTCCAAAGCTGTGGAGTCTTTTTATAGGGCTGGGTGGTTTGACAGAGGAGTCATTTGATTGTGAGGACTCACAGTAATCAGTCAGGTGTGACCAAATACTCTTACTGGATTGGATTTGTGTAGCACTTTTCCATACACCCAAAGACACTTTCCTTAATTCCATTATTCATTCACTCACAATCCGTGTGTTGGGAATTATCATAAAGACCACCATACATGCATTTGTACAACTGGTTTTATAAACTGAGAAACTTCTTCCTGGATTTGGCCAAAAATAGAGTGGTGCGTTATTAAATCCCTTGAGTATACGTATATTCAGCCCGAGGAATCCCTGTCAAAAATGCCAGCAGTATGTACATGTACTGTGTCTGTAGGAAATGACTCACTATTACTTTCTTCATTCATGTTTTAAGATGCTATAATACTGTACACATTTATTTACAAAATGTCTGATAAGCTGAACTTAATCTACCAAAAGTTTTCTGAATTATTATTGGCTGAAAAGTAGCCTATGTACGTATGTTCATTATGCATTCAACCCATGTCTGTTGGTAATCCTCATTTAATGTCCCGGCAGCTCAGCAGATCCGCTGTGAAGATAAAACAATCCGCAACAATGAGAGGAAAAAGTTAATTTGACTGGCATTTAAGGTGATCTCACAAAGCCGATAAATCTCACACAAAAAAACTGCAATGAATTAGTGTTTCTTTTTGTATTTTGTGTTTGAGATATAAAATGTGGTGCAACTATTGCAAATCTTCTGTGGAAGAGATTGTAGGTTTTCTTAGCCAGGGTGCCTTGAATTGACTTTTATAAATTTTAGAACAAGAATAAAATAGGGAATTGCAAAGTTTGATCTTTTAAAATCTGTGTGTGAAAGTGTGGTACAGGTAAATGAAGTGCAATGTTATTATACATCATTTCCAGACTGAAGTTAAAAGATAATAATTTCTTTAATTATTGATGCTGCTTGACACAGCGAAGAGCAAAAGTGTATCAGATCAAGACTTTGGAGAAGTTTGAAAATTGGTGACCTTCAAATAAAGGTCAAATTATTTTATTTTCTTGTCACAGAAATTACTCTTGAATGGAAAGGATTAGGGTTCAACAAAGGTACAGTGCAGCAGTGATGTACGAGGTCAGGACTGGCAAGGAAAACATCCGCCAGTGTTTTCCTAATTATTGTGATATAAAATAACACACACTGAAAGAATATTTTGGCTCCAACATGCAGCCAAAATATTCATCAGCTCAGTCAATATCAATAGTTGTTATAAATGTCAAATCATTAATTTATTCCAGCCAAAGCAATTCGAGAAATCTGTGATGTAAAAAGATGAAAACTAGGTAAAAGAAATCAAAGACAATAATAACTAAAGAGATGAAAACCAAATCAAAGACACAAAAAGACAAAAATACATATGATGTGAAGGAAAGAAAGACGTGAAATATGCAAAAATATAGATGCATAAATGGTAAAAGATGCAAAAACTTGCAAAAATATAAATGACCTGAGAGATGCAAAAATAAAAATCACATAAAAAACAAAAATGACGAAAAAATGAAAAGGTTAAAAAGTCAAAAAGTGAAAAAAATACATAAGGCCTAAAACGACGTAAAACATGTAAACATGAAAAAAGGCATGGTATGAAATATGCAAAAGATTATAAGTATGTAAAAAGACAAATACGATACAAAGGACAAAATATGAAAATGATCTTTAATTGGCTGAAAAGACAAAAATGTGCAAAAAATACAAAATTCCTAAAACCCTGTCAAAGATGACATTTAATGACATTAAAAACAAATGACCTGTACTATGCAAAAGACAAAAATGATATAAGACAAAAAGATGCACAAGATGAAAATGTATTGTAAAAAAGGCAAAAAACCAACAAAGTTTTTGTGAAAATGTTGAGTTACAATCTTTAGAAAAATTCAATTCTCACTCGATTTCATTTAAATCTGCATGACTAGGAAGTAAAACCAACCAAACAGCAAAACCAAAATAACCCAAAAGACAAATGCACATCCCAATAAATCATCATGTCTGTATTTAACAACATAACATATAAATATTCTGACGCCCATATTGATTCTGCTGCAGTAAATTTAATGTTAATACTTGGTTGTAGATATAAACAGGTTCTCACTAGTCATTTTTCAATGGCTTCATGGGCTCCTCAGTGTTTCCCTGCACGAGATGAACCTGCTGCCGTGTTTTTCTTCCGTCCAGCCTCAGGAGCTTTTCTGAGGTCGAACACCGATGTTGGAGGTGAGACCAGGCTTTGAGGCTGAGTTCAGATCCGTCCCAGAGCTGCGAACGGGTTCAGGTCCGGGTCGAGGGCTTTCACACCAAACATGAAGCCGCTGCACCTTCAGAGGCTTCACAGCTTCACAAGCAGAGGTGGAAAAACTACACCCAGGTTTTTTTTACAGGGTTATGGATGATTCGCCTTTCATCCCGATGCTTCTCTGTAAATTCAGTCATGACTGAACAATTGAGAAAACCCTGTTTCCAAAAGATTTGTTGTGAAAATATAAATAAAAACATAATGGGGCGATTTGCAAAATGCTGTATTTCAATATATCAAATTGAGAGAAATGTAACTGAATTGAGAGAAATGTAACTGAACTGGTACCCATTAATAATACAATCGTGTGTGTGTGCAGTGATGGGAATAACAGCATTAATGGCATATTTTTCACTAATAACTGTTTCATATTGTTACAAGACTGTTTCCATTAGTGACGATAATGAAGCAAATGACGTTTTCATCAGACCAGGAGCTCAGACACAGGAGATGAAAAGTTTTTCTTTCCTTTGGTGATGGGGAGGAGGGGGGGGCGAGACAAGTGTGTAAGTGATTATGATTGGCTAAGAGAGTAAAATTTCATTGTAAGCCAATCAGAGGCAGAGTTGGGCAGTAGCACATACAGTACAAACATAAACTCCAAAGAGACACACGCGGCAAGGGTGAGTCCACAGAATTTAAAGGTAAAGTTTTTAAACTGACGTACAGACATTAATTTTTCCTCATTGAGATAAACGGCAAGAATATATATGTGAAATGTACTTTATGACCAGGAACAAAGTGTTTCTCCACGACAGCTATATTCAATTCAAATCTCATGAAGCACCTCTCATCGTCACATTGCTTCTACAAACCTGGCATCCAGCAGAACAAACCCAGGTGTGGTTAACGTGAGCTCATAATTACAAGATGCAGAGTATCTGAAAAAAATCATCTGTGCACAAGGGATAAGGTTGAATCCAGTATAGTGGATAATAGTGATGGGTTTTTATTAGTAGTTACGGAGGCAGATAACCGATATTTGGAGCCGATATTCATTTGCAGTAAAGGTGTAAAAAATTGGTGTAAAAATGTTGAATAATACAAACACTTAGCTTGGTTTAAATGCCTAAAGCATGTTTATTTAACCAAACAAATAGAAAATAAAAGGTAGTAGTCGTGAGCTGTAGAGTTTGTCATGTGACTTTCACGAAACAGACACTCTTCTCCACATTACATACATTCAACCCATTGCTAATACATAGTCTGCTGAGTGTTTGCAGCCAGACCGGACGACTTACGTTATGGCATAAACTAATCAGCCTCCACCTTAGCGTGTTTCCCTACAAGAAAACAAGAGTGAACTGAGTTTACGTTCTCTACCACACACACATGCTTTTACTATCACAGACTGTTTGTCGATTATTATCTGCACCTTCTTTCAAGTAATTCACAGACATGTCAGGAGGTACATTAGCAGCAGCTACTGTTTACTCCGCTCTATTCTGATGCACACTGTAACGTTAGTAGACATAGAGCACTGGGATGTTTATTTTGGGAGTTTTCTGAGTTTACCTTCGGCACACTATCATAAATCTCAACCGAGACCAAGCACGACAGTGATCTCTCTGAGACTGTTCATGTCATCTACAGGTGGAATAATAAATTATGTATGACTTTTATTACAATCCCAAATACCAACTGACAGTAAGCAGTAGCAATAGCAATAATCAATCAATCCAGTAATGTACAATGAGGGCAGAGAGCTTTTGTCCCAGCAGTGTGTTAATCTCCTGCGCACCCTCCCCTGTGTATTGTTGGAACATAAAGATGTCGGAACATAGGGGTGTCGGAACATAGGGGTGTGACCCCAATTGTATGTAGATTGACCACGCCGTCTTTGTTCCAGTATTCATTTGTGGGAGTGTAATCAATTCATTGTTGAAATCATGTCACCTTCACGACAATAGGTGACGATATGCACTTTTCAGATTGTTAGTACTGGGCCATTTCTAGTCGACCCATGAAGTTACAGACTACAACACAAGTCAGTACTGAGCTGCCTCAGTAGCAACCCAGACGTAAACTAGCACAACTATGGACAATGTTAAAAATGTGTACATAGTGTTATGTTGTTCAATGAAGACTGATGAAATGACGCTATGCTCATGGAGTACAGTAACACCGTCACAGCTTCTCTGTTTACTTTTATACATGCTGTTCAACTTAGGGCAGGATTTGGTGCAGAGCTCGAGTGCATGTGCAAAACACCGTGTCCCGTTGCAGTCTGACTGGTCTGTTTACATGCAGGAGCTGATCAACTTTTAAAACTTTGATGTCAGTCAAGATAACATGTTTACATGTACTTTTAAAGTCCAGTTTTAGTCAAAGTAATGCAATAATTTTTTAAGGTGTCATGTAAACCTACTGTTTGTAGGCACCCCCTTTTTCAGGGTGTCATTGTTTATGGTTTATTTTCTATTTTACTTTGTAATTTTGCCCCTTGTGTTGTGTTGAACCACAGCTACACGATCCCCGGCTCTTCACAACCACGTCAGTGTCCTCGAGCAAGACGCTGAACCCCAGTTGTGAATATATGTGTGTACTCATGTGAGTGAATGGGTGAATGGAACGCAGTGTAAAGCGTTTTCACTGCTGTGGGATAAAAGGTGCTGTACAAGTGCAAGATCAGTGACCGTTGTCTGTTTTCCTGCCGGTTATCTGTGTCGCACTCCACCTGTGTCTAACTGTCCTCTTTGTTCTCTGCCCCTTTGTGTCATTTTCCTGTTCTTTGGTTATTCCCTTCATATGATTCCTCATAATTATTTGAGTGTGTTTGAATCACCTGCTTTGCAGACACTGTGTTGGCTTCTCCATTCCTGCAGCCTGACGTACAGTAGAAAGGCCTTGTTAATTTCAGCAAGACAATGTCAAATCACACAGAGCCTAAATCACACCTGCTTCCTTCCACCTGTCTTACATGCTACGAGGCCTAACACGGGCCCTTGTGTTAATTAAGTGAATGTTGCAGTAGATCAGGTTTATATCAGAGGTTCACAGGCCAAATAAAACCACATTAATCACAGAAGAACCATACATTTCCTTCTAAAAGTGTCTTTGTTCTATCACTTATTTTTTAAATAGGAAAAAATGTTTTGGCAAGCACATTTAATTACATTCAGTCAGCAGTTATTCCCTCAGTTTGTTTCTATTGCACTTTTTCCACATTTACCTTTTACTCATGCACCAACCATTACAAGTCTTCCAAGCGTAAACATACTTTGAAGCATTTCCCCTGAGTTAATGCTGAAATTGAAAAGTTGCATAAAAACCAATTGGATGGAAATGCATCTGTCGTTCAGCAGCTGGTGGAACCTTTTATGGCGTCGTACGGGGAAAGTGACCAGATCAAAGCTCAAATTGAAGCTGCTGAGTGAACATTTGATAACGATGAGTTTGTTTAAATTTGAAAATGATTTGAAAAGAAATCACCTTGTCTGTGGCATCTTTGTTTGCAAATTAGTCGACTAAAGAAAATCCTACTTTTGCTGGTTTCATCTGCGTTTACCTTTTTAGTGTGAGACAGTTAAAGGATTAGTCTGTGCAATACTCATAAAATATGAGCTGACCGTATAAGCAGCTTTGAGATTATGATTTAAATTATTTCTATCCGCTGCGACTTTCCACAATTACACGTGCAAAATGCACCTTTAATGACTCACAAACAAGACCGCCAGTGCACAGAGCAGCATGCACTGCAGAGGAAGCACAGGTCCGGCTTCAGATGAAGGTCAGCGCATGTTTTCTTGACTCTCAGACTGTTCATATCTCTGTCCTGATCTCTTCCTCCATCTGCGCTGAAAATACACCACGCTCAAAAGCACCAAGGTCATGTCTCTGGATCTGAGGTGGTGAAAAGCATTCTGGGCACTGTAGTAAAGTACAGGTCAGAACAAAGAAATGGACAGAGTGCCTTGGCAGAAGAAAGTTGCATTGATTTGTAAACTGTAGTGGTGTCAGATAATCCTTCCCTGAGAAATATTATATTCATAGCACATTGGGGTCTCTCAGGCAAAACAAAAGACAGTTTGATGAGCAGTGTGGGATTGTGAATGTTATCTGCCAAAAAATGCAGATATTGGGGTAACAATCCTCAACACAATGTCAACACAATGGCTTTTAAAGCGGCTGAACCAATTTACTTGCCTCCATGGCTACTGATGACTTAAACACCTCCATCCTGTCAACATTTGGTGTAGTACGTAGGTGTTGTTTTCTCCTGCTCGTTTACCTGAATCTCATCACAGGTATTGACCACAAACAAATCTCACACCGGACAGCTTTCGGGATAGGTGGCGCTGGAGGAAAAAAAATCTGCAAGTGCTTGAAAATGTCTGAACCAATTTATTTGAAACTTGTCGTGGGTATTAAACACTTACAGCTCTTTACCCTGTCAACTTGTGAGATGCGCGACACTACTCCTATGTTTTTGAAGAAAACATGAAAGAATCAATTTACTTGGAACTTGCTGTGGTGACTTTGGAGGCACTATACACACTTATTGACCATTATGACCATTATAATTCCAGCCTGTCAACTTTTTAAATAGGTGGTGTTACTGCTTGGAAAGGTTAAAAAAAGTCTCAAAATTCTGTGACTCACTGCCTGGTTTTTATACTTTGTGATCATCATACAGAACAGGTAATTGTTCAGGTTTTATTCACATTTTAGTGTCATTTACTTTATATTCCATTCCAGTAAATTAGATGCAAGTAATGTTATGAGAGCCAGGTGAAGTAGCTGTCACACTGATATTAACTGTATTCTGGATTTGAACATTATTGCAAACACTAAAAAGATTTGACATGTTCAGTTTTACAGATTTAAGATTTATTTGATGCATACCGGTTTCATTATTTTGATATTTGCTTTAGTATTTAACAAAATTAAGTCATTAATAGATTTGTGTTGTAAAACATAGCATCAGGAGACCCGAGACAGTTCATTTGAACTGTCAGTTAGATCCACTGGACTTAATCTACTAGTTAGTGCGGTTTTAGGACCAATACATTCTGTTCTGTTCAAAGCAGATAAATCAATCCCCAGGAGCCTGAATCTGTTCCAAACCATCACTCAGCTCAGCTGACTGTTCGACACCAGTGTCCAAACATAAAGGCTAACAATCAGACAGAGTGGAGAACTGGCAGCTTCAATGGAGCTCGATCCGCTGATTCACTCAGATCCGAGTGTGCATTCACAAATTAAGTGACTGAGTGATTATTGCACTTAAGCCTGTTTTGAATTTCAGAGTCTGTCATTTTTTAATTAGCTTTGTTGAACAGGGTTGTTCAGAAGTCTAAATATAAGCCAAGGAGCAGTGGAAGAATTTGGAAAATGCAAATTAAAAAATAATGCAATAATATTAAAATTCACTTTGACTTGTATTTCATTGACTTTATGAACTAACCAGTCACCATAAAGGTGGTTTGTTCTGATTTTAAATTATGACCCATTATGGAATCCATTTCCTAAAATTGTACCCCTACCAACTGAATTTCCTACTGATGTGTTTCTGAGGGATCAGGAGAGCGTGGGTCGCTTTTCCAGCACAATGCAGACAGATGCTGAGACAGAGTATATGGATTCAGTTTTATTTACAACGCTTTATTCCGCTCTCTTACTGTTCAGGCTTAGGAACATGAGAATATAGGTGAGGATTAGGTTTAGACACGAAGTCTCTTTGAGGTTATGGAAAAAGGTGGTTTATATATTGGGAAAAATGTTTATGTTTACATCCCATTGAATGTTTGACTTTTAAATACAGCACCTAACTCATCAGAAACTGCCAATACCATGTTAACTCAGAGCTGTGTTTATAATATTTAATGTGCTGATCACCTAAAAGATGCTTTTTCCTATATTGGCAGGTGTTATATGGATGAACGACAAAAACACAAATTGCATGGATCAGGATGCAAACTCCAGTCTCCTGTGGCAGTCGAAGGCTTTGATTGTCCTCCTTATACACATTGCTATGAGATGGAAAACTCCAAACTCAGCTTGATTGCACTTATATATATTTTTTCAAATATTTCTGGAACCATACAACAAATCTTTATGCGGATAATTGTGATTGAAAACTTACTTTTTTCTGATCTACAGAGGTCATGATTACAGTATATACCTTATAGAATGTTTTTATCATGCCTCGAAGTGCTGCATTTTGTGTGCCACGTTATACCACACTAGTGATTTTCAGGACCGATACTGATACCGATTATTAGTAATTAAGGAGGCGATAACCGATATTCATTTGCAGTAAAACTGTCAAAACTGGAGTAAAAATGTTGAATAATACAAACACTTAACTTTGTTTAAATGCCTAAAGCATGTGTATTTAACCAAACAAATAAAAAATTAATGGCTCCAGAAGTGCATGGATCCTAGACGCACAAGTTATTGCCGTAATCGTGAGCTGTAGAGTTTTTCATGTAAACACACACTATTCTCCACGTTACATACATTCTCCCCATTGTTAATACATCGTCTGCTGAGTGTAGTAGTAGTTGTGAGATATAGAGCACTGGGATGTTTATAACAATTTTGGGAGAGTTTTCTGCGTTTACTGTCAACACGTGCTCTCTGGAGTTTTTCCACATGAGAAAATTGTTCCTCTCCGCCGTGTGTGTGGTTCTGCTGTGGCTCGCTTAACCAATCAGATGGTGCAGTGGACGGAACAATGCTGGAGACAGAAGTGGCAGGAGAGAGAGAGGGGGGTGGGGGTGGCAGCATCTGAGCCGAAATAACACAGTTTTTAATTGACTTCTTGATATCGGCCCCTTGGATAAAAAAAAACACTGATACTGATACACGTCAAAATTCCAAATATCGATGCCGATAATTGGCCTGGCCAATAATCGGTCGACCTCTATACCATGTGGATCTAAAAACAGCCCTGTCTTTCAATGATGTCAAATCCTTTAAAAATTTCAAACAATGATCCAGACCCGAAAAATCTAATCAGATGTTCCTTGTGCTTCCTAGAAGTTCATGATGCAACCACATGAGCTTCAGGATTTTAGTGTCAGTATATATCACATACAGACAGAAAGTGAAAGTACAAGGTGACTAAAGTAACTTAATTACTCTACTCATCTAAACATGCTAATTCTTGATGTAACTCAGTTCACTGAGTGCATGTACAGCCCATCCATTTCTGTCTGCCCACTATCAGAGCCTGGTTATGAAATGTAATGAGTGAACAGAGTAATTACACATTAATTACAGATTAATGGGTGAACCTTCATCAGTTATTTTGAACTTTGAACATGCAGTTGCTGTATATGTTATTTTCATGTTGCATGTGTTACCGTTTCATCCGAAGGCTGGAGCTGTGATCCGGGACTAGTGAAGTGCTTGCAGGGAAATGAATGAATGAATGACGTATTAAATGAAGACATGCTGCCAAACACAAATCTCAACAATGAAAGCTGTTCACCATTTTAGTGTCTTTGACACCAACTAACCAGGAATTAAATATATAGTGTGTATTACTATATTTTTTTACTATATTTTACTATATTTTTCAACATTTTGCATTAATACTGAAGACGTTTAAACTGTGAAAGGACACACATGGAATTATGTAGTAAACAAGAAAGTGTCAAACAACCCAGAACCTTTTTATGTTATTTTTACTTTTATTTAACCAGGTAAGTCAGTTGAGAACCATTTCTCATTTACAGTGACGGTGTGGGCCAGAGGCACATACAGAGACACACAACCATTCATACTCACATTCATACCTAACGGCAATTTAGAGTGACCAATGAACCTAGTGCATGTTTTGGTTGTGGGAGGAAGCTGGAGAACCTGGAGAGAACCCATGCAGACATGGGGAGAACATGCAGAATCCACACAGAGACCCCACCACCCAGCTTTGGGATTGAGCCCGGGACCTTCCAGCTCTGAGGCGTGAGTGCTACCCACTGCACCACCGTGTCGCCCTATATTAGATTTTCGCACTCATTGCATTCTCCCAGATTCATGGGTTCATCATCCCAAATGGTTTTCAGCTCACAGGTGTACCTATCTGTGCCATTTCTTGTGTTCTTACTGTGCTTTAGGCCATCAATAGCACAAAGGAAGGGTGGATACAGAGTCGGTAGCTGTGCTAGTGCGACGACAAATAATGAACAAATCTATATTACTGCAAGAAACAGCAAATTAAACAGAAAAGACAGTCAATCATGACTTTAGCCAAACTAGTCTTTGGCATAAAAACTACATGCAATATTCATTATTCCTTAAAACAACATGGTCTGTTTGTATTTCTGTATATTTAAAAAAACATATTAGGAATAAGAGGAAAGAGACGGACAGATGGATGATGTGGACCAGATGGCTACACATCTTCTCCTGCTGCCTGCACATGCGGGCAGCGATCAAACTAAAAATCACTGCCGTAGATAATGGAGAAATCCAGTAGAAGTCTGTACGTGGCCACAGACAAGTCAAATGTTAGCCACACGTTATTGTGACGTGATCTGCTACGTGCAGATGTTCAGCCCGGTAGGAGCTGGCGAGCGCAGACCAGTGCACAAAACACACCTGAATTTATGTAATTTTAAAAAATCCTACACTTCTCTGAGTCCCTCAGCTATTTGTCGCTGCATATTTATATTTATTCTTAATTCACACACTCAAATGGAGAGCTGACAGGTGGATAAGGATGAGAATATATGAACCTGGATGTCTTATTTAATGCTGATGGAAACAGAATACCATCACGCTGACGAGTATTAAAGGGAATGGCACATATACCTGTGGTTTGTTGTGTATTTTGCAAAAAAAAAAAACACTCCCACTGATAATTAAGCAGATAAACACCACCAACCTGACCTGGCCACATCCCCAACCTTATGCTTTAGACCAGGGGTGTCAAACATACGGCCCGTGGGCCGGACCCGGCCCGTTGGATGATTTAATCTGGCCCGGCATAAATTTCTGAGTATGTCAAAAAAAGAAGTGA
>JAQQAE010014189.1:0-12480 GCA_029823295.1 Pseudamia nigra | reverse complement strand
TGGTCAAATTATTTTCAGTCTTTTCTAGGGGTACCATCATTTTTGTCCAGGCCTGTTTCGTGAGTTTGTTTTTAAAAATAATTCTGTTGATGTCTGATTTTCAATGGTTAATGTTCATAAAATTGTTATTTTTGATTACTTTTGTCAAATTCAAGTTATTTCTGTGACCATTGTGGTTTTTTCTGTCATTTACAGAGGGGACCAACAATTTTATCCACGTCTGTAAAATTAAATTGAATTGAATAGTTGCAGCATGTCAGTGATGAGCTGCACGACGTCCATCAAACCCAGTTGTGCCAATGCACGTGTGCAGCAGAAAGCATGTGCCCAAGGCCGGTGACATGTACCTGCAGCAGTCTGTTTACATGTCCGCATGTTTGTTCACTTTGTTTATTCACTCATTTATCCACCATCACCTCCTCCCCACTGCTACAGAAATTCATTTGAACACCTTCCCTGAAACTGTTATCGGCCCTCAGTAATAATTAAAAAAAAAATTCCTGCCTCACTTTAACCCACGCATGTGTTGTAATCAGTGGTTGAGCGCCGCCGTCTCCTCAAACATTACGCAGATGTGTTTAGACAACATTGGCGGGAAGGCTGCCTCTCCCACATTCTTTCACTGCCCACGGCTTTTAAAGGAAGACGAACACAGATTTCTGCTGAAGCTGATGCTTGGAGCACTGTTCTCCTCTTTACAGGCAACAGAGGCACGAATCAGATTGAATCCATGTTTCCCAAACTCAGCACGGTACCTTTGAGTCTTATACATCCTTCACAATTAAATGCTAAAATACACTACTGGGCAAAAATTTTAGAACACCCCAATTTTTCCAGTTTTTGATTGAAATTCAAGCAATTCAAGTTCAATGAATTGCTTGACATGGTACAAAAGTAAGTGCTGAGAGGAAAACAAAAAAGTTAAGGTTATACATTTCAGAATTATACAAAAAGGCCTTTTTCAGGGAACAAGACACGTGTCAACAACTTAAAGCTGTTCTGCACCAATGGAGGTTGATCAAGACTTGAAAGTTGGTGCAACCAATTTCTAGAGGTGTCCCAAGTTTGAGTAATTAAACCCCCTCTGTCTGCAAGAAAGCAGTGTTGAAACAGACTATGGTACCATATCCTCATGAGCATTATTTGAACAGTACTGTACTGCAGAAAGCAATGAGTTGATATAAAAATGGTAACAATGGAAGAAAGACAGACCATTATAGCACTTAAAAGTGTAGGTCTTTATTTACTACAGGGAAACTGTGAAGGAAGTCAAGGGGTCATGAGGACAATTTCAGAATCTGGAGAAAACTGTGACAGGAAAAGGTCTGGAAGACCCAAAGCCACAACAGAATCAGAAGACAAGTTTCTGAGTAAACAGCTTGGTGATAGGTGGCTCACAGGACAACACCTTCAAGTACAGCTTCATAGTGGTCGTAGTAAGAATTTTCAGTTTAACTGGCTAAAGGGGACCCCGTGAATGTGCTGTGTTTCCAGTACTGTACTGTACAGAATGCGTTCAGCTCACCAAACTTACACAAACGTTTGACTGCTAGCAGTGTGACTCTGAAGTGCTGCATGTTTGCAAGTTTTCTCTCTGACAAAAACCCATAATGTCGACGAAGGCCTTCATTGGAAAAAGACGCTACATCAGAACCGCTCCTGGCACCATGAACCCAGGTGCCAGGAGGAAGAGGTGACGCGTGAGTCACTGTTAATAATTTCTTATGTGTCCAGCTTCGTAGGTTGATTGTTCAAATTAAATTTGTTATTTCTAAAAGCCATCATTTTTTAAAATAGGAAAACGTTTATGTTTTTTTCTTTTTCAAACAAATGTTTGAGCCTGGAAACAGGTTTTGATCTTTAGTTCTATAATAGTGTACTTATTTTTTATTTAAAATCTACGAAGGTTTGAATTTTGAGAGTGTTTAACTATAAATGCAGTCTACAGAGGCAAAACCCAAAGCTGAAACTGAGAGGAGACACTCAGTGATATTTGTTATTTGAATAATCAGTGTAATAGGACAAAACACACCTGTTAGTCACATGTTCCAATAATTTTGCTCACTTGAAAATGGGTTGGTTCAAACAAAAGTTGATAACTTCTAAGTTCTTTAACTGATTTTGATGTAAATACCTGGAAATAGAAGCTGAAATACTGATCAATTGTCTCATATTCACTGTTTGATGTCAAACCCAAATGTTTTCAGTTACAGTAAAAATAAAGGAATTGGCCTCTCTGCTCCAATAGTTTTGAAGGGCACTGTGACGTTGGGGTCTGTGAGTTCGTCCGTGCTTATTTTCATGCATATACTACTTGTTTTTACTTCTGCTCATTGTTCAGTTTTTGTTGCTGGTCACAAAATAACAGTTTGGGTGAACAGCCTTGGTGGGGGTCTGGCTCTCTGAGTGCCTCTAGACATACGTATGTATCAGCAGTTGATCTTCCATCACATGAAGTTTGTCCCCCTTTAAAGTTTGCTGGGGAGCTGGGTGATCTTGCTAACTATGTTTGCTTGTTCGAGTAGGGCTACTTGTGTCACATTTGGAAGATGCTCTTTGTACAACATACATAGGTCATGTGTTCTTCATAAATACTTTGCTGATTCATGATCCAGTGACCTGACTCCAGCTGTTGTGCTTCAGAAATCCTCGTTTTCACTCTGAGACGTCTTTTATTTCTGGGTGAAATGTCACTTTACAGCTTGTGAGTCATGGTCGTCTGTAGTTTCACGCTGATTCAGCTCATCTTTGTCTTCTCCAGATGAAACTGGATGTCAGTGAGCGGTAACATTCCTACCCTGCCTGCACAGAGGAAGTTAATCCAGTTCTTCATTGGTGTCAACCAGTCACCACAGCAAACATATGAATCAGAATATTCTGTCAGCAGTGAGTGGGGGGGTCACTGCTGCCACCGTCATCTCATTGGAGGGCCACATCAGTGTCTGAATACTACAAAATAACAGAGGTTTCTGAAAATGTACTGCTTTTTGTTAGTATAAAGTTTAAGTTTGAATATTTCAGTATACACAATTGTAGTGTGTGCAAACCTTTTTTCTCATGAAGAGATTTTCCCAAATTAAACAAATTTGCTCTATTTTTGGCAAGACATGTGACTTCTGTTCATATTTTAATTACCGGTAAATTCATATTAGGTTCGGACTGTATGTACAAAGTTTACGTAATAAATGACTTTTGCAGAACTAACACAAGCAAACCCTCTGCACATAGAGCTTTCTGCTCATATTAGTGTGGTGACGAACACTAGGGCCTCTGAACACAGCCGTGGGCTGACCCCTCCTCCCTATTGTTCATCAGGGCCTGGTCACATAAGGCACCTGTTCTGCCCAATATATATATATATATGTATGTATATAATTTTTTTTTTAGTTGCTTCATTCATTTTCTTATTTTGCTGACTTTGTAGGCTGTTTAGTTACTTTCGTTTGTCCGTCTGAACATTCAGCTGTTTCTCCAATGTCCCTGGCCACAAACAAACTAAACGTGGCACATGGGTTGTCAGGGTAGGGGGAAGGGTATCTATGACAACTGCCACCTAATTTGTATATTATGTCATTAAGTAATAATGTAGTAAAAACCTACTGTATTTTAACCTACAGTATAGCACCAGCACTACAATAACTAGAGGCACCAGATGTTAAAATGTGATAAATTAGACTCTGCCTCTCACCCGTCATATGATCTTGACTTTTCCCTTGAAAATCAGTAGGGTCTGACTTGAGTGACCTTTTGACCTGCATTCATTTCTACCCATGTAGTCAGGCTGTAAATGTCATCTACCCTGGGGTTATTGACTCTGATTCTAAATATTTCCATACATGCCGTCATATCCTATATTTAAAACACTTTTCGGTTCCTGAGTTAAAGGTTTGTCTCACTTGCACGGACAGTGTTTCATTTTCTTTCAGTTTCCCCATTTTGATTCCCCATCTCTCCGTCTCCTTGATAGATGACTAAACAGAAGCCTACTTCCTGTTTTCTGATCGTCTGCTGTCCATGCACCAAGGCTCTGGGTTTATGATGACATAGATGAGTTAACATGAGTCACTTATCTTCCAGTCAGCTGATGGTTCGCCTCCTCCTAAAGTGTATTTACTCTGCTATGTTTAAGAGGCACAGGAGCTGCTCAGGTTCAGTTTATGACAAACCGCTGCCCTTCACACTGATCACAAAGAATGCACAAAACACCATAAAGCCTTTTTACTGACTCTCAGTTGTGTTCATTTATCTTTCTTTTGTTTTTTTTTTCAACTTTGCTCTTTTTGTGGATTTTTGCACATTCTCCACAGTAAAAATAAAGTCATTAGTTGAACAGTAAGTTTTTTTGGTTGCAATTTTGAGGTTTACATCTGGAAGCTCACGAAATAAATTTATACCCTCAAATAAAAAAATAAATACCCTCAAATGTCAGGAGGAATTTGGAACGGGGTGTAGATTTTCTCTGACCATTGAGGGGGACAAAATAATTAAAATGAGTAAAAATTAACAGAATAATTAAAGATCAATTTTAAAATGAAGAGAATTTTCAATGGGTAGCAATATTCAAGGAAATGAACAAAAAATAAAAAAATAAACAAGGTACTGCACAAAATGATCAGTGATTTAAAAATTAAAAACATTGAAATATTTAGCTTGTATTTTAGTTTGCATGTTCAATTCAATTTTATTTGTATAGTGCCAGCCATAATCGACTTCACAATTCAAGGCCAAGACCTCATGACTATACAAAAATTAAACTCAACAGAACCACTGGGAGCAAGACAAGGACGATGGGAGGAGGAAAAACTTCCTTTTAACAGAAGAGGAAAAACCTCCAGCAGAACCAGCGGCTCAGGGTAGGCGGCCATCTGCCTCGAGCGGTTGGGGTTAGTGGACAGAGGAGGCATAAGAAAAGAGTAGAGAGAGAACAAACAACACAGACACTGGATGACATCCACAACCAGCAAAGACATCAGGAGACCTAGAACAGCGGGAGGAAGCACAAAACTACAGGGAAGATGCAAGTTATTATCACAGTATTGCAAAAATAAGACACGGGTTTAGAGAAGGACAGACAAAGAGGTGACTAGAGAGATGGTGAGAGATGAAATAAAGATTGATTGATTGATGAAGAGAGAAAAGGAAGATGGAGAGTGAATATGTGGACAGAGATGGTGGGACAGAGAGTGAGGGGAAGGGAAGAGATTTAGAGAGCGAGGTAAGGAAAGAGTTAAAGAAGGAGATAAAGAGGTTGAAAGCAAAGCTCAGTGCATCACTGTCCCCCAGCAGCCTAGGACTATGCAGCAGAGCTAAGGGAAGATTAAGGTTTTGCCAGACCTAGACTTAACTATATGCTTTGTTTAAAAGGGAAAGTTTTAAGCCTATAAAGGTACAACGTGTGTCTGCATCCTGGAACCACATTGGAAGTTGACTACACAGGGGAGGAGCTTGGTAACTGAAGACTCTGCCTCTCAGTCTAGTTCTAGAGATTCTAGGAGGCCTGCACTCTGAGAGTAGAGAGCTCTGATTGGTTTATAGGAACAATAAGGCCTTTGATGTAGGATGGAGCCTTCCTGTTTAAGGCTTTGTATGTTAAGAGGAGGATTTTAAATTCAATTCTAAGCTAGGGAAGCTAGTATTGGAGAAATATGATCTCTCCTTCTGACTCCAGTTAAAACTCATGCTGCAGCATTTTAAATCAGCTGGACACTTTTTTATGTCTTTATTTGGACATCCTGCCGATAGTGAGTTACCATGATCCAGTCTAGACGTAACAAATGCATGGATTCATTTTTCTGTGTAATATTACCAACATTCCTAATGTTGGTAATATTACGGAGATGAAAGAAAGCAGTTCTGGACATTTGTTTTATATATGAACTGAAGGATAAATCTTGATCCACCGTCACTCCCAAGTTCCTCACAACTGCTCTGGAATCTACTAAAATGTTGTCTAGATGAAGTAAGTCATTAGGGAGGGGACTCCTTAAATTTCTTGAGCATATTTCAATAACTTTGATTTTATTTTCATTCAACACTTTGGTTTTACATTTATTCAGCACTGTTGTAACTGTTACAGCTGTTCTCCCAGAGGTTAAAGCTAGCTTAGCCCTTAGCCACCAATATGGTGAGGATGACCATGTAGGGAACCAGCACTATGATGTTATCATGAGCAGAAGTGGAAAAAGAGCCTCACAACCAAGCATATGAGAGACTACTGAAATAATATTTGCTTTACAACAGATTTCCCAGAGTTATGTAGATTTTACATTTTGTGCTTTCTGGTATGTTGAAGATGAGAAAATTCCTTAGCAACATGGTAGAAAAGTCAGAAATGTCACGGACACGTTCATCTTTAGTCTTATACATTCTTTATCTGTAACATTTGAAGTGTTTAAAATATGCAAAATGTTATATGTGGATTTAAAAAAATGGCACAGAAAAAAAATTACAAATTCATTTTGTGAAAACGTAGCTCTGATTCACGCAGAATATTCTTTAGAATTGAATACAATAGGCTTTTGCTGTTTGCAAACAAAGCTTTTCAAAACACAGCGTTGCCTTCCAGCTCCCCTCCAGGGCCAGTGTGTACTAATGTAACCTGTATTCATAGATGTGGGTGTGTGCGAACGCGATTGGATTTCCTGGTTCCGCAGCAAAGACAGGCTGTGTGTTGTGTGCTTTGAATAGTCTCATTACTGAACAAGGAACAGCCTGAGCGTTCCTTTTGGCTCTCATTCATTCCATCTGAATGAGCTTTTTAGCCTTGACCTTTGTCACAGCTCTAAACAGCAGGTACGCTTCTGAAGACACCTGTCAATTTCAACGACATTTGCGAATGTCAAGATCCAACCTGTCCTCCTCATGTTCAGTTTTTCCAGTTTTGCTTTTGTTTTGGGTACACGGTCGCAGGGTGTGTTTGTGTGAGTGTGCAACATGAGGCAGCAGTGAGCTCCACAGCTCCCTCAGTACAATGGAATAAACAGTATCAGCTGACTGGAGGACAAACAGCAGCACAGACAGACTGACAGACAGCCCTGACGCCCCACACACCAGCCAGCTGTTCACATCCTGATCCATGTCACCTTCACATGTTGACTGCACACGCATGGCTTCTGTTGTGCAAAGTGTGTGTGTGTGTGTGAATGCAGCACAAGGAAGCCTGGTGTGTGCGTGGGTGTGTGCCTGGTAAAAACAACTATGGGAACATAACAAAGAGGGCTGCTCCTCTGTCACAGCCCATATGCTTCCCAGATTCTGTGGAATCTAATACTTGTGACAAAGTTCCAGGAAGTGTTGCAGCTTCCAAAATATGTTTGTGTCAAGAATCTGCCTCACAAATGCCCAACATGCACACATGACCAACCAGATATTTATGAGCCTGCCAAATTTTAATAATGTAAATACTGTACGTGTGTGTGTGTGTGTCTACGTGGTAGAAAAGGCTGAATTGCACTTGTTTCCATAGTGACACATACGTCTGAAATGCACGGTTAACATACTGTCATGTGACCTTACTGGATAATGTTCAACATGGTCATTTTTAAGTGACGTTGTGAAGTTCTTATCTTTGTGTCCTGCACAGAGTATGTTGCAGTGTTTTTTATAAATGAATGGAGAGTTTTGTGAAACATCCCATAGTGTACGATACCATGACGATGGTCTTTAAGGAGAATGTCACAGAGCTGCTGTTGTCACTAGCAACAAATGGTAACAGCATGGCAGCAAAACACTGAAGTGTGAATGTTGCAGTCAGGTTGGAGTGCCTTATGTGGACACGTGCCATAGTTTGGATGTGCAGACGAGGACAGAGAGGCTGGATTTGTCTCAGAATCCTCAGAATGACCCAGGAATGCTGGATTATCTGTCTATCCCTGGATTTCTGCAGCCAGACCCAACATTTAAATAGAAAAACACCGAAGGTCACACACTGCTGTTGTAACTGTAAGGAAACATGTTTTTACTGTTTTGTGCCACTTGTGACACAGTGCTGGTAGTTGAAGTGGTGGAATCTGCAGAATCTCTGGGTTCTTTTGCCTTGACTGAAACATGTCAGGAATTCTGTGACAGAGGGTGTGTACTATCTGGGTGTGACTTTGTACTTGACTGGTGTTTGTTTTGGCTACAGGATGAACTGTAGCGTCTTCTGTTTAAAATGGTCTGTTGTCAGGATGCACTGTAGGGCATTTTATTTTGTCCAGGTGACAGTGCCCATATACGGGTGTGATGCAAAAGCTGCAGGAACTTAAAGTGTCCATAACATGCTTTTCCTTTTTTTTTCTGACTTATCTACCATCTTAAATGTGACAGAGCAAAAAAACAAAGTGTGCCTGTCTCCTACAAAAACTTTGGAGAAGCAACTCGGTCCCAACTCAGAAGCAACTGCACACTGAGGCCCAGTCTGACCTCATAGTGTGCAGGACCTCCTTATATGGTCATTCTCACTGTAGTGGTGGCCAAGGGCTAAGCTAATGTTCACCTCTGGAGGAATGTCAACAGCAGCATCAACAGCTGGCTCTATGAGCACCAGTTGTTGTTAAAATGTGGAATTTTTGAGTTCCTAGTCAGGAATTTCATCTGGAACACCCCTACAGCCAGAAGTTGGAGCAACCCCAGCCACCCTGACTTTACAACTTAATATGGCTGCCACTCACAACAAATGAATGTTGCTCATTTTCGTTGTATTTATTTCATATTAGGTCAGTCATGCTATTTATTTTTATACAATTCATTTTAATATGCTGTTCAAAATGCCACATACAGTTAATATCACACACAGTACACATGTTGGGAAGTTGTCTGTGCGCGGAATGAGCCAGATTTCCAGTACTCATCCATGCTTTTTTTGACTTTGGAACATGATCAGCTCAGAGTTTACATCACTCCCAGTTCCGACCTCCAACTTCTGAGGTAAATGGAATGTACCAATACATGTACATACAGTTCACCTCCTCTGCTCTTATCAGAGTCATGGCTGTGATCTCTCTTGGATGGTGCGTCCCGCTAGATGCACAGCGGAGTCAGGGTGGAGTCTGATGTCACTCATCATCATCATCACAAGCAGATATGGACAAAGTGTTCTGTTGCCATGTGCAGCTCTGTAAGGGTTAGGGTCAGTCAGTCACCACCTGGGTGGAATGGATCACACTCCCCTTTCATGCACAACATTGACCCAGGTTGGAAGCTTGGCCTTAAAGGGGTGCAAAACTTATTTGAGTTACTTAAGATTACATTTAACACATCCAGTTTTTATTGTGTTATTGCTTGTTTTATATTTGTTTTATATGGTTATGGACAGACAGACAGACAGATAGAAAGAAATGTGCTATATGCATCAAAACAAAAGTAGACAAGTGCATAAATTTGGGCACCCCAACAGAAAAATAACATCAATATTTAGTAGATCCTCCTTTAGCAAAAATAACAGCCTCTAGGTGCTTCCTATAGCCTCTAATGAGTGTCTGTCTGAATTCAGGATGAAGGTATTGTGGACCATTTCTCCTTACAAAACATCTCCAGTTCAGTTAGGTTTGATGGTAGTTGAGCATGGACAGCCTGCTTCAAATTATCCCACATTTTGTCAGTGATATTCAGGTGTGGGGACTGGGATGAATAATCTAGAACATTGTACTTGTTCCTCTGCATGAATGCCTGAGTAGATTTTGAGTTGTGTTTTCAGTCGCTGTCTTGTTAAAATATCTGGTGTAACTTCAACTTTGTGACTGATACTTGAACATTATTCTCAAAAATCTGCTGCTTTTGAGTGGAATCCATGTGACCCTCAACTTTAACAAGATTCCCAGTACTAGTGCTATCCACACAGCCCCACAGCATGATGAAACTTCCACCAAATGTTATTGTGGGTAGTAAGTGTTTTTCTTGGAATGCTGTGTTCTTTCACCACCATGCATATCACCCCTTGTTATGACCAAGTAACTCAATTTTCGTTTCATCAGTCCACAGCGCCCTATTCCAAGATGAAGCTGGCTTGTCAAAATGTGCTTTTACATACTTAAAGCAACTCTGTTTGTGGCATGTGTGCAGAAAAGGTTTCTTCCACATCACTCTCTCATACAGCTTTTCCTTGTGCGAAGTGCACTAAATTGTTGAATGATGCACAGTGACACTGTCTGGAGCAATATGATGTTGTACTGTAGGTGTTTGAAGGTGGTCTGTGGGTCATCTTTGATTGTTCTCACCATCCTTCCCTTTTGCCTCTGGTATTTTTCTTGGCCTGACACTTCTGGTCTTAACAAGAACTGTTCCTGTGTTCTTCCATTTCCTCAATATGATCCATAGTGGAAACTGGAACAACTTGAAGTTGGCTACTTTGAATATCTTTTCTCATGATTGGATGCACCTATCTATCAAGCTCTAGGCTTAACAACCTCACCAAACCAATTTTGTGTTCCAACTAATCAGTGCTAAATAGTTACAGGTTTTCAAATCAACAAAATGACAAGGGTGCCCAAATTTATGCAGCTGTCTAATTTTGTTTTGATGGATATTTTGTTTTGATGGATATTGCACATTCATCCAATAAACCTCATTTCACTGCTGAAATATTACTGTGTCCATTTGTTATTTGACAGATCAAAATGAAATTTCTGATGCAAACACCTACTGATCTATAAATGAAAATAGAAATAGTCAGGGGTGCCAAAACTTTTTCATATAACTGTACATAGATGTGGCTCAAACGGGCCCACATGAATATTCTTTGATGATCATCAGTAGAATATAGTGGAGTTGTTTCATTAATGCCCTCTGAATAAATCCTTTTCTGTTTCAGTTCAGCACTGGGTTTTTTTTTTTTTTTTTATTGTAATTTGATTTCATTACCACAGAAGGCAGTGGGGTGGAGCAGCGGGCTGCTTCGTGGTGCATGTCAGTTGGCTTTTTTTTGGTGTGGAGGAAAGTACCTAAACATTACAACTGAAGAAGTTGAAATCGATGACCCTGACTGAACTGTGGACTGAATCGTTTATTCAAATTGATAGGGAGTGTAAAAGCCAACATTACAAATCATCTCTATTTTCTTGTTCACTCTGCTGAGGTCATATTGTGGTCAGTTTAGTGACATCCACCTCTGTGGATTTGAATGTTTTTGGTCAGAATGTGCACAAAGACCACCCACTCTGAGCTCTGATTGCAGAATGCACATTAAACTGGTGCCTAAAAGCAAACTTAGAGAGGTAAAACACCGAAGAAGTAAAAGCAGGTTTTAAATGGACAGACTGGGACATTTTTCAAGAGGGCTCATTAGATTAAATTAATAATGATTGTATTCATTTAAGTGGTTTCCACAACGTATGTTAAAATCTACCCAGATAACAGCTTGTATTAATAAATGTGAAGGAAGTGTCTTTGAGAAACAAAAATGCAGGCATACTTGGCAAAACAAAGAATTGAAAAGAGAAACAAAATTGGAAAATAACCTAATACAGTATGGATCACAATGAAATCTACGACAGGAATGTCATGTTCAGTGAAAACTGTCAAACCTACAACTGAAGGCAAACAGAGACAGCAGCTGGCTCAGAACAGACCAAGACACACTGTCCCTCTGCTGCAGAGACCCTCCTCCAGAAAACCATCATCCCAAAAGAGCACAATGACTTCAGTCTGACAGGCCTGACTTCATCACTTACACACACACACACACCCACACACACACACAACCAGGCAGCTGAGACAGTCAGGGCTCAGCAGAGATGGATGAAAACATGTTCTCTAAATAAAAGGCCAGCGTCATGACATGTTATTGCTCAGTCAGTGGACATGAGTGTCATCTTCCACTGAACCTATATTTAACCAAGGAGGGAGGGTATGACTACACCACCTTTAACTCAACCACCAGGTTTCTTCTTACTTGCCAACATGTTTTAGTTGATGTTAATGCTGATGTGTGATTGTGTCAAAACTGTTTACATTTGATAAATGTTTTCTGCTTTACAGAATTGCAGATATCATCCATATCTGCTCAGTGGGCTTTCTCCTGCTGTCTGATCCCCAGTCCCTCGGTTTAAGAGCGTACTCACACTGTCAACCTGCACTTTGCCGATGCATGTTTCACACCTAAAGCACAGCACACTTCCCTGGCTCTGGAGCAGTTGGCAGAGATGGGCCATGGTGCAGCACAGAGGCTCATGCATGAATATAAGCATGCAGACACAAAGTGGACCTAAGTATATTATTACATTGACTGTTGCCTCTGTCTGTGGGCAGCATCCTTAAAGTAAAATACACCACTTTACATAGTGGAGAAATCCAGGAGAAGTCTGTAAGTGACCACAAATGACTCAAACATAAGCCACACATTTAATAAAGCTGTGTATTTGTGGTATAGTGACATGATCTATGTACAGATGTATCCATACCATGAGCGCCATAGACTGTATATATCACTGGACAAAGTGACCGTGATGTCACCCATTAGTTTCTGAAGGGCTGTTTTGAGGCCAATCGGGTGGTCACTTCCTG
>JAQQAE010014188.1:0-12481 GCA_029823295.1 Pseudamia nigra | reverse complement strand
CGAATTGTGAAGCGCCTAGAGATAATCGGCGATTATGATTGGCGCTATACAAATAAAGATTGATTGATTGATTGAACCACAGAGTACGTTGTAATTTGTCAGTTGGTGCCACAGGTTTCTTTAACTGATGGTGGTGATGAAGGTCTGAGTTCTAGTTTTGTCAGTTGGTGACAATTGTTGCCCTACATTTATTTTTATTTTCCATGGTCCCACTGTGTTAGCCTTAGTCTTTGATGTTAAGGAAAATGAAACAGTTCCAGCGTTATCTCCTCTTCAAAGGTCATTAGGTTTGTCCCGTCCCGCTCCTTCTACCAAGGTGCTTTTTAACTTCTGGAATCCTGCTCATCAAACAACCAAATTTCCTTTTACACTGTCCATTCTATGATGAGTTTAGAATATTTATATTTAATGAAATGACTGTCCGTAATCCAGAAATACACTGCCTGGCCAGAAAAAAAGGCCACCACCTGGATTTAATTACACAAGCACAGTAGGTATGAGCCTCCCATTGGATAATTTCTGCATGGGTGATTATGTTTCAGCTGGCAAGAAGTGACAAACTATCATTTTCTAAGAAAAAATGTGGTTGGAAATGACCATGACTGGTAATCACTTGAATGTGTGGTGAAAAAAAATTGTAAAAAAACAACAGTAGAACTCAGGACTATGTTTAATAGTGGAAGTAAAACCATTTCCTTTCATGTGCTGGAGAAGACTTTGCACAGGAATTGATGACTCTCCCATCATGAATTCAAGATGTTGGCAAAAAATTTATGCAACTCTGGATGTAAATAAATGTTGAGACATTGCAGAAGCTTATTGAATCAATGCCACAGCAAATGTGTCATAATCAAAGCTAAAGGCAGTCCGACAAAATATTATGCTCCCTAGCAAACTGAAACCTTTTTTTCTGATTACCGGTAGTCTCGCCGATAAGTGGTTTTCTTAAGGCTACACAGCTATTTAGTCCCAATCCCTTGCGCTGCCTTTGCATTGTGTGCGTGGAAATGCTTTTACTTTCACTATTAAACATAGTCCTGAGTTCTCCTGTTTTTTTTTACAATTTGATTTCACCACACATTGCAGTGATTACTGCTCATGATCATTCAAGATTTTTTTCCAACCACATTTTGTCTTCGAAGATGATGGTTCCCCACTACCTTATATCACTTGTTGCCAGCTGAAACATGCAGAAATTATCCAATGGGAGACTCGTACCTGTTAGCTTAGTTAAATCCAAGTGATGAGGTTTTTTTTGGCCAGGCAGTGTATTTTGGTATTATGACAATGAGAAGTTGGAATGGCTGTTTAAGTTTAATGTGTATTAAACTCTGTGTCTAAACCCTGGAGAAAACAGCAGGAGCGTTTGTTTAAGACTGGGTTGTATATGCAGTCTGTGCTGGTACTTTGATTTTTTCTTTTATGTTTGTATTTAGTGGTGTCTTGTTATCCCATAGGGCTGGGAACTTTGTGCATGACACAATAATAAAAGAAATCAATCAATCAAAAATGTTTTGCGTTACTTTTACACAATTGTAAATGTGAGATTCCTATTAAAATAACAAACCAACACTTAGGCATATTACATACAGGTATAGTAACTGCAAACTAAATACTAGTATTAGAACATATGTCATTTACATTGAAAGTGCTGTGACCTTAGAGAAAACAGAATTTATTTTAACAGAAATGTATCATATTTCTTCATCTGATGTCCCACTGACCTTATTGTGCTGTAAGGAAACAATCTGTGGAATAAACACTGACACCATCTTACAAATAAATTGTTTAATGTTAAATAGAAATATGAAAAACAAACAAACCAAAGATATGATTCTGCAAACTACTTATTTACAATTTTAAATTCATTTGTTACTCAAATGCTGGCTGCGCTGCCCCCTGCTGGTCATTCTGCTTCACCGTCATCCTTTAGAGAAGCCTTCTCATTCTGTCACTAGTCATCAATGGTTGGGAGCCAGAACGCCTGGGAAAAAAAAACAAAAAAAACAACAACATTCAAAATGTGTTGATTAGGCTGAAAACAGTGACTGTTTACAATAAGATATATTTATTATGTATGTGAGGATGTATCGGTGTTATTTCAAATTTACTGCTTTATTGTTTTGTTTTTGCCAGACACATTTTCACCTTGTTTGTCAAAAATGAAAAAAAAAAAAAAAAAAACCCTGGCTATTCATATTTAACAAAACAAAGAGCATCCTCAATCTACACAGTCTGTTTAGTTTTAGTTGTTGTAATAATCACATTACAATGATCAATTTTTGTTAAAAACTATGAAATCAGCCCTTCAGTCCATGGTAACTTCACTTACCATGTTGGAGCAGGCACTGGCAAAAGTCATGAACTTGGGGTTGAACTGCAGACATGTGATTGGTCCTGTGTGTTTCCCGTCTAATAAAGCCACCTTCATGCCGCTCTCTGCGTTCCACACATGAATCTTTCCATCCTCAGAGCCTGATAGAGTGAAAACAGTTAGAGCCGTCTAGTTTGAATCTTTTCCATTTGTTTGTGAATGAATTGGCATCATGGTAATTTTCCTTAAAGTACAAGGGACTATTTTTTACTGTTATTATATAAAAAAATTTGAAAACCCTAAAATATCTACAAATCAAAGAAGTCCTCTAGAGACCAACTGAAAGTATTAGATGTGGAAATAAATACTGTATTAAATTTGTTTTCATGCTCTCCACTGTGATTTAACAATAATTTAGACTTAAATGGTCCCCAACAGGCTGTTGTATTGTTATGTTATGTAAAATCCTGCTCATGTGTGAGTGCTGATATTGCAGACATTTGATGAGAACACCATTATACAAGACATTCCTCATTGGTCCTCTTCTGTTTGACTAGACTGATTTTTCAGGGCTATATGTTAATGCACTGATATGTTCTGCTCTCATATTATAATCTACACTGAGAGAAAAACAGACAGGTCATTAATCACTTACCGATCATAACAAACTGAGAGTCGGGAGTGAATGATGCCTCCAGTGTTACTCCTTTATTATTGTTGTAGCCCTGAGGACACATGAAGCATCACTTAATAATTCATGTGTTTATCAGAAATCACACTGTCTACAGTGACGCACACAGGAAAAAGAACAGCCATACATTTTTGGCAGGTCTTTATCATTAAAATGTGAAAAAAAAAAAAAAAACCTGAAATGGATGTTTTCCACCTTGTTGTGATATTATTGAAAGTCGTGTCTATTTCTCATTCACCATGACACACAGACTGGGGATGAATATGAATGATCTCTTACCCCAAAGGAATGTAGCACAGCCCCCTTGAAAGCATCCAAGATGCGAAGGGCACCACCATTAGTAGAAAGAAGAATGAGTTTTCCATCGTTGCTAAACTTTAGGCCTGTCCATTCACATGTTCGGTCATACTGAAGTTTGAAGGTTGCAAATGGACCCTGTTTGAAAAAATTATCATGAAAGACAGACGTCCTTCCAACTAAGTAACTATAGTACATTTTACTAAATCAATCCAAATCCATCTCTGAAAAACACCAAATGACTTCTTACCTTGTCAAACGATCGAAGATCATAAAGCTTTACCATCTCTGAATTTATTCCAGCTGCAAAAATTAGACCTTCTGGGTCAAAGGAGCAGACTGGCTTCCCCTGCAGGTGCATCAGACCCTAAAATTGATGACAACAGGGTTAGTGTCAGTTCTTTTACACTGTCAATATCAAACACCACAGGATAGGTTTACCAAATCACAAGAAAAGTTTCACTTGCCTGACAGTTTGGAGACCGCAAATCCCAGAGTCTAATAGTTTTATCTAATGAGCCAGAAATAAATGTGTCATCCACTGGAGACATGGAGAGTGAAGTTACCCTGGATGTAAAAAAAACAAGAAATTGGGAGAAAAAAATATCTAATTACAATGGTAAAAAAAAAACAAAACACACACACAAAAAAATGATGACCATGCAAAGTACTCCTCACCTTTTGTTGTGCCCAGGAAAGTAGCGGATGTATTTATTATCATGAAGGGACAGGTATCTGATGGTATCTTTGAAAATGAAAACACATTATTAGTGAGGGGAATTTACCACGTCATCACCTAACAGCAACAGATACAAGTTGATGAGAGACAACTTTTTACGATGAGTGGACTCAACCGTGGGCAAGGCAGTCACTTGTACAGTTAGCTCCTGTATGGGGCAGAATCACAGACCCTCAAACTGTACAAACAACTACCTCAGACCAAAGTGAGCAATGTGTCCTTCACCATCCATGTGCAGACTACAGGAGCGGGGGAAAAAAAAAAAAAAATCACATATACAACCACCACCAGAAAATGTCCAGCCAGTAAAACATATCCTATGACTTTGCAAACTTTTGTTATGTCATCGTGAGGCACTGTGTAACATCATTATTGAATGACAATTAAAGAATCAGAAATCATCAATGCTACAAACTGCTTGACTATCTACAGATACCAGGGACAGTATCCATTAAGACTCCTAGTGCAAAAAGGAATCTTAGAATTAGGCATATGGTTACTGAATATTAAAGAGTAGATCCTACGAAGGATAAAGGTGATTCATAACACATCTTAACCCTTAAAATAACTCCTAAGGTGACAAACTGTTAGTAGTTAGTGTGAAAGACTTCAGACAAAATGGAGGGAAAACTAAGGGGATAAATGATTAGTTAATGAAAACTAATGAATCTAGTAGTGAATAAAAATTATTTTGTTCAGTTAACTTTTAAAATCAAAGAAACAAAAATAGTTTTGGTGTTTTTGAATAAACCCCAAAACGAGCTGCAACAGATCTTTTTCTCCAGTGTTAGTGATTCAGGCTACACAAGAATATATGGATTTTTCATAAACACAGTTGTATAAATCACTGCTGCCTTCATGCTTTTTTCAGATTCTAAAAATCTAGGTGCCATCTGAAAGACTTCTGTACTTGTATAACTAAAGTGACCCTTCAAACACCAAGACTGAAAACAGACTAATGGAGATTTCAAAACTGTGGTAATGCTGCCAAATAAGTTTGTTTAAAACATTTTATTGCTACATAAATGTGGATAACCACATAATTCAATAAAAATATAAAATAGTGTCATCTGATGCAACTGTCTGGGATTAGTCCTGCTATTTCACTGTAAATTCTCTACCCATGTTATCTTGAAAGCCTTTTTGAATAGGTGTAATCAACCAATCACAGCTTTCCAAATCGTGGGTCATGTGGGATTTGCGTTTTCCGACATGACCGAATTTGTCACTTTTGCAGTTTTTACAAGCTTCTTAGTTAAGATTAATCAGTAAATCGTTTTTTCCTCCCACTTAAGTATTCTGTCTAAAAAAGATCTCAAAGGTCTGGTGACAAATGCCATATAATGCTGTAGTCAAAGGACATCTGCGGAATGTGCATTTTTCTCTGCCTGTGGCTATGCTACAGAGTACATTTCTTGTCTTTCTAATGAGCAAAAGTAGTTTAATGTAGCTTCACGTATGCTCAAGGACCTACATAAAGGAACTCATTATGACATTACAAGATTAGGCTAAACAATACATGACTGATTATTCAATAATATAATGTTCTACTATAACATCGTCAAACAAATTGAAATTCTTTTCAGTTTTATGGCGTGACAAGTGTGATTAAGTACTTATGTATCAACATACCATCAATTTTGTTGGAACTGTACACCACAGTATTTGCAGCATGTGTGTATCTGATCAGATCCACTCCATACTTTTTACTGTAGAGAGTCCTCTTTGGTCTATTATGAATCGGTTTATGTGAAAATGGGGAGAAACAAACAATCAGTCAATGGAAGAGAAATAATGCCACTAAACATTAACATTGGCACCGTTATTACTTCATGGTTAAGCCTACTAATAACCATGTACTGAACACAAACCACACATAATGGTAGTGCATTTCAGCAGATATTTGGCTACAGTGATGATTACGTTTCATACAATCGCTGCACAGTACAGGCCCCGCTAACTAGCATAGCAAGCAGCTAACGCCAAAAACAGTAATAGTAAAAATGACAGAAACAGCTCTCACTTTCCCTCTTGGCAGTCGTATAAGACTAAGGAATCGTCGTCGCTGCTGGATATAATCGTTTCTCCATTAGAACTGAAATCGAAACAATTAATCTTGTCTGAGTTTTCTCGAAAAACCTTAGCAACCCTGAAACTCCGCAGCACATTGTCCGTTAGCTTCATGATGGCTTCTGTCAGTATCTGATAGCAGAAACAGTTCAAACTGGATTATAAAGACCAACTGCAGACTCTCCTATTGATGTCTAAACTACAATAACTCCAGGTATGATTTTTAAACACGTATCGGTTAACCCTGCAACTAATAATCCGCCAGTTACACTTCGCTCCACGGTAGTCAGAAGTACCGCCTTCTTCAAGGTGTTGGTAACGCGCATATTCATAATCGGTTACGCGCATAGGCCCGAAATCACGCGATATGATAGATATCGCAATGTTGCTGTTTGTTGACAGAGGAAGTCCTGAGTCCTGACTGCAGCGCTGTGTCTTCCCTGACCTCTGTGTGGCGACTGGTCTGAGCAAGAATATTTGGGTCAGAAAACCTGAAACAAAACTTAAGCCCCCAAATACTGTAATTAACCTAATCATAAACGAGGCTAGCAAGAGATAAAGTATCTTTTTAGCTAGTTATTTACTGTCGGAGGCTGAAGCTTGCAGGTTTTCAGACACGCTGTTCATAGTGAGTTTGCTGTGGGAGTCCAGGACTTCGTCTGACATGTGGGATTTGTTTCACAGTCATTCTGGTCTGCTTAGCTTCTAGGTGTTGCTTCAGGCACCAACATGGGCACAAGAGAAATAAAGAAGAAAAAAACATCAAGAGCTTTACCCCCACAGAAAGGAGAGTCTGAGGTATGAACCTATATAATATAATTTCATTTAGTGTTTCGTTAAATGTCACGGTAGATGTGGCTGGTGCTGGAATGTAACAAAGTACTTTAACTCCAGGACAAATTTGAGTCACTTGCAACTGTATATTACTTTGTTATTTTAGATTAGTTTATGCACCAGTACTGCTTCACTTACTGCCTACTTTTCAGATTACATTTCATATGACAGTAAAGAGATTCTGAATGTAAAACTTTGTCTTCTTTTCACACGGTGGTATTAGTACTTTTACATAAGTCAATGATTTGCATACTTCATCTGACAATGTAAAATTCGGATTCATCCTCCATGGGTTTAAAATGGCTAAGGTGTCATCCTGGTTTGAAGTTGTTTAGAAGAAGTTATTTTATTTTTTCTTTATTTTCAACCAAGTCAGACCATCATTGTGAAAGAAAGCTGTCACAACTTTTCCAAAGCCCATTCATATTTGTAACAATATTTACTTTTAAGTATTTTAGGAACACAGGTAAAGATTTTAAGTATCCCCCTAAAAAAATACATATTTCAATAATAGTATTGAATTTAACATACTTTTGGACAGTCATTATAGCATATAGTAAATAAACACCCAGGCACCTGACAACCAAAAAACATAAAGACAGAAAAATTAATCAGAATCAGAAATACTATATTAATCCCAGAAAAAAATGTTTGATCACAGTTGCTTCATGCCAGAATATAACACAAGTTAAGAGAAGAAAGTACCAAAATATGATATTACAAGATAAGCTCTGGTATTATATATTAATAGAACAAGTGAAATAAAAAAATAGAGAATAGAAATATAAATATTGAAATTCCATATTAAAGCAGAATAATGCCTATTAAGAAAGTACTGTGAACAATATGCACCAGACAGACATTATTAGTGTGATCAAGTGTTATGTGTGCAAAACAGTTAGTCCTTCATAATGAATGTCCAGATATTTACGTTGTAAAATATTGCCATGTGTAATTGTTCTGTTAAATGTAAGAATCTTGAGAATTATATTTACAATAGATGTAATGTATGTTTTGGGTGCAGTCAGATACGTTAGGGATAGGTATTAAATTATAAATTGTACTGTTGTCAACCCTGTCTGTACAGTCCTTTGGCCCAATCAGGTCAATGATTAAACACAGGGTACACAACTGGACTCGGTCTCTGGTCAGACTTTTTCTGTGCTGCCAAACTTTTGAGCTGGAGCACACGAGTGGTTTATCGGTCTCTGAGTTTCATAATTCTTTTGCAACATTCACAGGTAGGTAGCCTTGAGGCTTCTGAAGCCACTATTTTATTCAGGTGTATGTTACTGGTTGGATGATAAAAAGAATTATTTTACCAAGGCAATAAATCTTTTTAGATTTAAAAAATACTCTAACACAGGACTGAATATAGGCTTGAAAAATGACCCTGGATATGACACCACAGTATTTAACCAAGAAACAGTTTGAGGAAACATTGTACACTTACAAATATTATTCTTATTTATCTTTAAATAGAACATAGTGTTTCTCATATTGCTATTTAAAATATATTGGATATGAAGTGTTTGCCTCAGACAAACAAAATTGGAGCACATCTATACAGCATTTTCAAAGATCTTCGCTTCAAATTGTTTCTGTTTATGGTTTTTCAGCAGTATTTGTAATGAAAGCTAAAAAGTCATGTTAACTGTCAACTGAATGATTTATAAATTTAAAAACGGAACCTTTCCAGTTAACCTTATTATTTTCAGCTTTTATTTGGAACCATAAACTGTAAAACGTCTTATTTGTTTGCACATGGTCATGTTCTGTCCATATACACTTGGTAGAAAGAAGTGTATTTTTGTTAATTGTATTCATTTTATCTTCCTTCAGGAAACTCCTGCTCAGACGTAGAGATTTGTCCATGGCACGTGTTCTCTCATTTTTTCGGCCTAAGTCTTTCCTGGCCCTTGTCGGGAGGAGTAAACCTGCACTGTGCACAATGTCACTGGACTCACGGGCACGTGAGGTGTTTGCATCTGCAGTAAAAGCTGTGCAGCCAGACACTGTGGTTCGTCAAAGTATAGAACGAAAAGACGATTCAGTTATTATCGATGGTCACACATTAAGCCTCAAAAACAACCTGCAGTTGGTGGGTTTTGGTAAAGCTGTACTGGGCATGGCTGCTGAGGTAGAGAGGATCTTGGGGGATCACTTAGTGAAAGGAGTTATAAGTGTACCCAACGGGATTCAACAGACATTACAGCAACATGGAAAGAAGTAAGTAAAAAACTTCATATTGGAATTACATGAAGTGCTGTTGTATTAAGGTGCTTGTGTTTTAGTTGACTGCTCACGTTATTCACTGTTACACCTCTACTCCTGTATGTTTCAGAGAAATATTGTACTTTTATATTAATATTGTGCTTATTACAACATTAAAATTAACACATTAATAAATAGGTACCTATAATCCAGCTATTGGCAATATGCATAAATGGGCCATCCTGTACTCTACGGTGCATTTGGTGTACATGTGCATTTGGTATTCACTGTGGTATTGTTTTCCTCTAGGATTAGATGACACTTCCTCCTCCACTGTTAAGCACTTTAAACCTTTACACAAGAAATGATACTAAGAAGATAAACTCTGTCACTTTCATCACAGTCATCTATTATTAAAAGAGGACAGCTGCATTGAAGTAATTGAAGGCGCAAAACACAACTTGCCTGATGCTGATGCCCAGAAAGCTGCTGAAAAGATCACCCAGTTAGCCACTGAACTGACAGAGAACCACTTACTGCTTGTACTCATTTCAGGTAACATCATCTCTTACCTTGCTTTTACAGTTTAAAATCATACATACAACTGGATGAAAAAAATATCATCACACTCAAGTATCTGCAAAAACCGTTTTTAGTATGCGAGCGTTCCACTTATTATCTGTTGAAGCCTCAAGGAAACTCTTTAACCAGAAGATTTTTACTCTGTCTTGAGTGTATAAATGCCTTTTTTCCGTTCAGCTAACTAGTCCCTCTAACACGATGTGGTTAATATGCATCTAGGAGGAGGCTCTGCACTTTTACCTGCTCCTGTCCCTCCAATTTCTTTGGAAGAGAAACTAGAAGTGACCCGCAGACTTGCAGCAGCTGGTGCCACTATACAAGAGCTGAACACTGTGCGCCGTGCCCTTTCTCTGTTAAAGGGTGGAGGACTTGCACATTTTGCTCACCCTGCCCAGGTAAGAGCTGTTTATTGCAGAGAAGAATTCTCTACCACATTCGGCCATGATTTAAAGCATTTGTATGCATTCATCCACTATTCCTACTTTACAGGTGGTTGCACTCATATTATCTGACGTCATTGGGGATCCACTGGACTTGATAGCCAGTGGGCCCACAGTGTGGACGCAAGTGTGGCCTGAAGAGGTTGTGTCAGTCCTTCAGCGTTACAGTCTGTTCACCTCTCTACCAGCCTCAGTTAAGGAAGTTCTTCAGAGACCAAGTCCTAGGTGGGAAAAGAAGAGTGAAGAATCAGATCAGGGAGGAAATGTTATTAATGCTGTGATTGGCTCCAACAGCATTGCCCTCAAGTGTGCAAGTCGCAGAGCCCGAGAATTAGGGTTCCGCCCTGTAGTGCTTTCCCCAGGTGTTTGTGGAGATGTAAGGTTAGTGTCTCGTCTTTATGGCCTCTTGGCCCGCTTTGGTTGTTCCCAAAGTGAACCTCCCCCGGGAATAGCTGCTGAAATGCTACGGCTGGGGCCTGATGTAGGTGTTGAGACCTGGGACCTGTGCCGTACAATGCAGGTGTTGGATGAGATGCGTACAGAGGGATGGGGGGCCACGTGTGTCCTAGCTGGAGGTGAACCCACTGTGGAACTAACAGGCAAAGGTCGAGGTGGTCGAAACCAGGAGCTGGCTTTTCGAGTGGGTCTTGAGTTAAAAGGCCTGGAGTCTCCACCTAAGGGTCCCATGTTTCTAAGCGGTGGAACTGACGGCCAGGATGGACCCACTGAGGCAGCAGGGGCTGTCATTGATGCAGGTTTATGGGAAGAAGCTCGAGCACAGGGGCTGGATATTGACGAGTACCTCATCAACAATGATTCCTTCACTTTTTTTTCAAATCTGTCTGCAGGGAAACACTTACTTATCCCTGGTTTAACATGTACTAATGTGATGGATGTACATATGTTACTTATTCCACCAGTTCCCATAAACATAGATCGACTGCTCCTTTAATGTCAGGTTTGACATATTTGACAAACTGAAATAGTCCACATCCAGGGGATCTGGATAAACACTGCATGTTGTCACCATCTGTATGATTTAGCATTGTAGAAATAGTCTGACACTATGCTAATTTTTTGACCCTTCTTTATCAATCTTTAAAATGACATACATGCAGAAATGGTTTTATATTAATTCTTTGACTTTTACCACATTAGTTTTTCCATTAGCATCAATGTTTTCAGTGGAACAAAACAATGAACCCTTTTCTAAATCATCGTGATGTCACTGCCAAATTCTGAAGCCACCTTTAGAAAACAAATGTAAATAAAATTAAAGTATTACAATTTTCATGTTGCGTTTGTCATTTTCCTGTCATATTTTTAGATGCATCTGGGAAATATATTTATAAGAAAACGTGTCTAAAAATCTTAATTTTATTTAAAACCTAATATTTCTGTTTGAGGATACAGTATTTAACAAAATATGGCACCAATATTCATTATAACTCAGTCAATTCTAGTGGCCAAAGGTCTATAAAGGCAACAGATTAGGTTGCAAAGACAGTAGATACACCTTATCAAACTTACGGTTCTTTTTTCAGGAACTCAAGAGTTCTCTGATGTACATGTTATTTTTTTTATTTACCTTTGATATCTTAGTTAAACGAAAGATGTAAAAATATTGATTTACTTTTCTCCAACTTTTCTCACTCTGATACTCCAGGTTGTCATTTTGTATCTTTACTCAAAACCCGGATTAACAGAGGGATTTGATTACTTGTTCTTAATAGGTGAACTGTCCAGCTCTTGAAAATTTCTTCCACTTAGCCATAAATCTATATGTGGTGTGCTGTTGGTCACAGTAATTAGGTGCATTAATAATCTGACTTTAAATATAAACCTTCCGCTATTAAGTACTTCAAGGAAGGATAGTCCTTTGCATTCCTGTGTTTGTCAAACAATTTACCACCTGTTGCATCTACCAAATGTACTGTATAAGTACTTAATGTCAAAATCATGTCACATTTGTATCATCAATGTGTTATTCAGGGGCCTGACTTTTCAAAGTACTGTATTACTTATGAATAAGCAGGTAGGAAATTTACCTTGTCTATAAAAAGTAATGTCGGTCATGAAGACTAGACAGCTCATGCAGTTGTTCACTAATGACAAATCAGACTCCTCCTTTCGGCTGCTCCCCTCAGGGGTCACCACAGCGAAATACCAATGATTCGCATGTTTGATCTGGCGTAGGTTTTTTTTTTTTTTTTACGTCGGATGCCCTTCCTGACACAACCCTCACAACAAGGGACAGATTAGCATAAATAACTAATGACAAATCAGACTAATGCTGAAAA
>JAQQAE010014187.1:0-12482 GCA_029823295.1 Pseudamia nigra | reverse complement strand
ATCTGCCTGGACCGGTTGGGGTTAGTGGACAGAGGAGAGACAAAAGAAAAGAGTAGAGATAGAACAACAAACACAGACACTGGGTGACGTCCACCGATATTGGATCGGTCCAGAACCAGCAAACGCACAGCCAGGACACCAGAAGACCTAGAGACCGAGAACAGACGGAGGAAGCACAAAACTACAGGGAAGATGCAAGTTAGTATCACAGTACTGCAAGATAGAAAATAACACAATGAGAGGTGAGAGATGAGGAGAGACGAGGACGATTGGATGATGGCCTCATGCTGTCAAAGGATTAGTGTTGTATGTAGGGTGGGAGGCTAACTGACAGGGTGGAGAAGTCATCCAAAAAAATCAGCTTAAACGTCAATTGTTCTGCGACTGATTGCACCACATTCACAGTTTTAACCAGAAATGGAGCCATACTTGTCTAGTTTCAGACAATGTGCTCAACAAATCCCTGTGACTAACAGAATTCAACTGATCAGCGTTTGACTGACAGGATGTCAGGCCAACTGCCCCATTGAAATCCATTAGAAGTTAGAGCAGACATGTCTGTACCGCTCAGAAATCCCCGACTCCTCTAACTCGCTCAGTGTGACACATATTCCACTGGACCTACATGAAAACTATATCAGGGCATTTTCTAAACCTATCACTCCGGGTGAAAAGATTTGGTTAATCTGAGCAACAGTTTGCGACACAGATGATGCTGTTTGAGGAGCACCCCCAAGCTGTAATGTTCTCTCCCTTTATAATGATTCTCAGATGTTTTAGGAGGCCATATCATTTAGGACTGAATCTGCCACTAGTAGCAGGTACAGGTTTTTGGTTCTAGTTTTAATTAAGGCGTGACATAGTGTTTGAAATTGCCATGGCCACTTTGTTAATGTTTGTGTTTTCTTTTCTTATCTGGCTTTTGCTGAAGAGTTTTGTGTCTGCTTTGATGTTTACTTCGCCTGCTTGATATTCCTCTTGTGTACTCGTCATGTAATAGCACTAATTGTTTCAAGGCTTATTTCACAAGGCCCCTGAGATTGCTGACTTATTCAGATGAGTGTTGTCAGTGATTAGAAATGTACTCCTCACAGCAGCACGGTAAGGATTAGAACCAACCACTGCAAACAACTGTTAAAACATCATTTACACCATTTTGCAGTTTCTTCTCTTTTCCCGTCTTCTTTTTTAACTCGTCTCCACCTTTTTGGGTCTTTTACCTATGAAGGTTTCATACCAGAAAATTTGGGGGGAAAAAACACTGCAGTTTGACGTTACCTGTCAAATAGTTTTTGGTTTGCTGTGTGTTGCCTTTACATAGGTTTATTAATGTGAGGTTCTTTTTTTCTTCTGGTAAAACAATGATAACTAGTCACAGTACAGAAACACAGGGGCAGTACTTCCCCAAAAAATGTACTCCAGAGAGTAGCTGTTTTGGAGAATACTTTTTACTCTTTCCCAGTGACATTTGTGATGAAAATAAAAGTACTTCTACTCAGTTACATGTATGCTGTAACTCAATGGGTGCGACTGTTTTGTCAAGAATGATGAACAACAGCCAGATTACAAACTGATGCCATAGAAATCAACAAAATGAAGGAAAGTAATCAAGATAATTAACAAAAAAAATAAATTCATAAAAAAATGAAAAACAATAAAACAGAATAAAATGAGAAAAATATTAAAAATAATCAAGTAAGTTAAGGGATAATAGGCAAAAAAAATGAACCATCTAACCAACAAACTTGAACAAAAGTTGACAAATGAGTAAAATAATCAAATGACTGAACAAACTCAGCAACATTCCAGGAAGAAACCTCGACCCCAAACTCCACCCCTTTGTTCAAATAAGGTCATTTCCAGAGATAGTACTTCAGTACATTTACTCCTTATCATGTACTTGAGTATTTTTTTTCCCATTAAATATACTTCTGAGAGTATTTTTTTTTTGCAGGATACGTCTTAGTCGCACTCCGCTACATTTGTGATGAAAAAAAAATACTTGCACTCAGATACATTTAGCTGTTCATCAATGAGTAGAAAAGAATAAAATGTGCAAAAATCATCAGTCAAAAGTGACAAAATGAACAGAAAAGGAACACAATTGTCAAAATGAGCAAAAAAAAACAACAAAACAAAACAGTCATGTAAATTGTAAAATAAACATAAGCAGACATGAAAAAAATGATGAAAATCAAGTAAATTTAGTAAAGAATTTCATTGAGACGTTCAACAACGAGACATACAAACAATATGAACAAGTGATCAACATAATCAAAAAGGGGATTTAAAATTAACAAATTAAACAGGAGTAGTGAAAAGAAATAGAAATGAACAACATAAACAACACATATCACTAAAATTGCCAAAAAAAAAAGATCAAAACAATAATGTAATGAAACAAAGGTGACAACACCTGTTTGAAGGCAGTTTATTAGGGATGTTATGAGTAGTTGTTTTTTGAGACACTTTATTCTTACTCCAGTACTTCTTTTCTTCTACTTCTACTTGAGTCATTACAAATATGATGTAACAATACGTTTACTTAAAATTCATGTGGACTCTACCCACAACGGTTCATTTCCTGCTCCAAAGTCCAAAGTCACCCTATAATGCCAAACGTATCATATTTCATACAGGAGTTTTTCATCCCTCCACATGAGCAGTGTGATATTTTTTTCCCTGAAAAACCTGACGTATACAATCAGATACGTGCAGTGCACAGATAATCCAACAGGGGGTGGTAATTCACCCATTTCAGGACTTTCCAGCCACACCATAAGACACAGATGGTCTTTGAAGTAGAACTTTGCCAAGTTTGAAAAGGTTAAGGTAAGAAGAACATTTTTTTTTTCCTGAAACATCAATTGGAGCAGTGACTGGGTTGATGCAATGTGAAAATACTTAATATTTCATAAGCTATGTTTCAGGGAAACAGTGTTGAAATTGATGTAACAAATTTGATACAGCAGGTATAAAAGGTCGTACAACTCTAAATCAGTCAATTGTCATTTTATTGCATTTCATGCAATTTTTAAATTGCATAATTCGGCACATTTAGAATAAAACACTAGATATGTAACTTGCTGTGTGGTGATGATTGATGACTAGTGGTACGGTACGATTGCTTGTTACTTCCTTTTGCTTCCTGCTTTTCACTAAAAACTAAAATAAAATCACAATCTGTTTTTGTGTGCGTGTGTTTGTGGTTGTGAACTGCAAAATGAATAAAAATAACTCAAATGCTACGTCCTTCAGATTTGCTCCCTGCCAGTTCCGTCGGTGGATTTCTCATTACTGCAGCACTTTTTATATTTGGAATTACAAATTTGTTGGATTTGTTTGTGTTTTATTATATCTTTGTCCAGGGAGAAAAAAAATCATCTTTGAGCATGTATCAAATATGATATAAATTAAAACTTATATATTGAAAATTTTGTTGTTTGTTCTAAGGCACCAATAAAGGCTCAAACTTCAAAGAATTGGAATTTTCTGACAACTATTTAATGGTTTGGGCTTTAAGGGTGAAGGGTGGCGCGAGCCTCTGCCCCTCAGTGGCAGGAATGTGCATTTCCCCTCTTTGTGGGATCAATAAAGTTGATTCCCTGATTGATTGAAAATGGCAGCTCCGCCTACTTCTACACGCTGTGTATGGAATGAACAAAAGTGCCTTAATAAAACACGATAAGGGTGAGGGTTGGAAAACCCACTGACCCCGGTACGTGTCACTGATGATGAGTTCAAATCAAGTGTAAAATCTGATGTTACGGGGATTAACCCGGTGCACTTTATGAACACAGACACAGTGGACATGTAAGGAGTTAATAACACTACATCATAAAGCAATTTCTCATGCATTCATGCCCACACGGGTGATGCTGAAGAGTGGACTAGACCTTTAATGACCACAAAGCACTTTTGTCCACACTTCAACGTGTAATGCAGTTTACAGCGATGTTTCAATCACCGGTTTTTAATGTGCGCTCCACATTTAGCCCATCCATTCTGCAGGGACGATAATAAGTCCCTTCCGCTATCTCAGTCATTGCCACTGGAAAACAATCTTGTGAGACAATTAGAGGGAGAATTCAGCCTTCTTTCAGTCATGTGCGGTGCAGGATTAGTAATGAGGAACATGGCAGGACAGTAATTTGACAGGGGATAAGCTTTCAGCTCCTCAGCTCGTTTCCTCAGCTCACCATGACAGTTCCTTTAGGTTCCAGTAATTAATTTGTCACTGTTTATTTGTGGAAGTGAAGGGCCGATCCACCTCAGTCATACACTCTGTGCATGCATGAGTGTTTTGAATGTTACACCAGCACAACCTCATTTATTTTAACAAAGCGAGAATGAAGGTCGATTGGAAATTTCGTAGCTTTTTTTTTTCTGCAATAGCAGTAGTTGCCTTTGGCGATACAGGCAGTGCATGTTTGTAATACTTACTGTGTGTGGAAATGGCTGAATGTTTTTGCACATTTAATGGCATCTTAAAGTGATGCAAGACAATGGAATATATTTGAGTTGTAAACAGAAGTGAATTAACTGTAATGAAATATAAACTACACAGGTATGTCTATTAAACGATGAGACTTATGAATATAAAACCACATGGTTCACAGTGACAGTGAGTGTTATGTATATATATTAAAGGTTGTTTATTCACACACAAGAGCCGTACGTTTCCAGAAAGTGACGTCTTTAGTTCACTGTTAGCTACTGATTGAAGAGCATGTCTTTTGGCATCAGAAATTATATTAACAAATCAAATCCAATGTATTTGTTGAGCACTTTGTACACATAACAGCACCACAAACTGCTTTATGTATTAAAAACGCACACATATATATATTACATTCATCCATCCATCCATTTTCTACCCCTTAATCCTCGCAAGGGTCGGAGGGTCGGGGGGGGGGGGGTGCTGGAGCCTATTCCAGCTGACTTGAGCAAAGGCAGGGTTCATCACATATATATTACATGTACTTACATATTTAATAACACACACCCTCAACTGTCCATTCCCACACACACACACACACACACACAGTCTCTGTCTCTAAAGGTGTATAAATTATAAAATACATTTTGACACTGAGGGACCAGGTGAAGGGAGCCACTCCATTTATTCGCTTAGTACTTTCAGAAAGAAGTTCAATGTATCTCTACGGGAAAAAAGCTTCTTGGAGCCAGACGATCGGTTCCCTAGTGGCCAAGTGGTGGTATTACAACTTAAAGTTACTTCCACATTGGCCTCGTTGAACAGCCCCGGTCGTTGCCCCTTGGTTTGAATGGAGCAAAAGATATAGTGAAGTCAGAGACGACGTCCAGGATGAAAGCTCTGGATGCCCATGTGTATCAAAAACCACTGAAAACACTCAACAAATTGAACCAATCGTTCAACGTGACTCGGTAAAAGAATGACAGCAGAAGTGGACTCTGTTGATAAAGAGAAAGTTTGGCAAATTTTGTACAAAAATTGACAAAAGTGCGCAGCAACAACATCTGACTCTTGATCCAAAGTGAAAGCTCAGACAAATGAGTGGAAGCATTGTGGAACGAGCTGAAGGAAACCCACATTGTTCAGGAGTGATTACATGTAATGAAAACACCATCGTCACCAGGAGCAACGAAAGTGCAACAAAGCAGGTCCAAATTCAAGGCCATGTTGATTTTTTTTTTTTTTTTATATTACTCCACTAGTCTGTTTTTTAGAGCCATGTCTTGCATTTAAAATTTGCAGTAACAGGGGAAAAGATCTCATCCTTCCACTTGTCATCTTAAAATATTCTTAAATTATTCCCACGTTGATAAAGAGGCGAACACAGACTTCTAACCTGAGGTGATCGGAGTCAGACAGGTGGACCTTTAGTTTTCCAGTGGGTCGAACTGAAGCCGTCATTTCACTCTGTAGGGAACGAGGAGCAGATGCGGCGACGCCGATTTGGCCACATGATCCCACTGTCTTGATCAGTTCATTAGTTTGAATCAGTTGAGAGCATTTCGGGGATTTAAGGGCGCCTCAGCTCCAGACGGGTAGCGAGGAAAGAGCAGGAAAATTATTCTGCACGTAGCTTCCATTTGCTTTCTTTGCTCGCGACATGAATACTCTGTCCAGTTAATGTACTGTGTAAAAACCAGAATCATCAGAATATAAATAACTCTAAAGAAAAAGTAAGTCATGTAGAATAATCAATACACTAATAATGACAATAATATAAGTGATAATAAAAATCTTCAGAAATATCACCCTGTGACCCAATCGTTAAAATGGAAACCTAGAAATAAAAGTAAGAAACTCAAGTGAGAGCGAACAGAAGTGATAGAAAAAAGGAAAAAAAATAATAAAAAGCAATAAATAACTACCATAAATGACTAAATATCTGCCTGAGTCCGAGGGGTTCATATCTGGGGTGGGTCCAACCTGCAGCAGTCCCCCAGGGTGGAGCCACTGCGCCAGCTGTAAAAGAAATTCATAATGTTTGATGTATTCAAATAATTGTTTAGACATGAAGTTTCATTTTTGTAAGTTTTAATTCACCGTAAATACACATATTTGTGTGAACCCTGTACTCCTGCAAGCTGAGTGCTGTGTTTGAAGCTAAGACTTTGTGGGCGCAAACCGTCCTGTCTCGTTCATAAAAATATGCAACTATTTTGATGGTTGTATATGTGACTGTTCTCATCTTGCAAGATTAAAGCGCTGTTCTTACCATATTTTCATGTCTCATCTTATTCTTGTCTCTCTTCTGTTTTGGGGGAAGTAACTTCCATTACACCACCCCGGCCCCCCCAGGTCTTATCTCCATATCTGAATAAACATCCCTTCCTCCCCCAGCCTCCTCCTAAATTAACCCAAATAAATAATATTCCAGAACAGAGATCACCGCCCAATACAGATGTGTGGTTTATCCTGATGTAGCTGTGCTGCCTGTGCACTGTGAGAACAATTGTCTTTTACCACCATAACTGCTACAAACTACCCAGTAACTTCAGCTTAAGTGTGTAGCATCGCAAAAGACACGCAGGGAGGCCAGGGAATTCTCTGCAAATGCCAAGCGCAGAAATCACTGTTGAATGTGTGTGACCTTTGAGCCCTCTGACAAGCAATGCGAGGAAATTGAAATGAATAAAGACACATGGGCCCAAGGAAAACGTTGGGAAAATTATGGTCCCTTAACACAACAGATCGCCGTGTCCAGAAATGCCTCAAACTGTACAGAAACAATGCAATATCAGCTGTAAGGCTGATCTCAGAATGTTTGCTGTGGCACCGAGTCCACATCGCAGAGGAGACACGGCCCACCCAGACTGTCCTCGGTGACAGGTGAAGGTCTGGGGGTGCACTGTGTCCAGCTTTCCGGTCGGGCATACGTGAAGGTACCTTTGACCTCTAAACATGTCTCTGTCTTGACCTTTTATGTTTGCTGCAGACATCGAAATCTTATTTGGTTTAACTCTCAAAGACCTCGATCAGTGGTATCAAACTCAGAGAAGAGGCCAAAATTAAGAACCGACTCCAAATCGCAGGTTTGGAGTCAGTGAAACAGAATGTGTCTTTTCAGATGTATTATCAGAAATTATTCATACAGAAATATGAATTTAACCTTTCCCAGGCCATCATAAAGAATTTAGAACAAAATAAATGAGAATAAATTTCATATTAAAGACACATCGGTGGCTTTTTTGTGTTCTCTTTACTGAATTATTTCAAACAAAAATGTTTTTTCCTCACAAATTCAAAACAGATTTAAATAAATAAACTAAAAATAAAATCTTAAACAACTAGTCAGTGATAATATCAAAAACATAGTTATAGAAGAAAAATGCACTCGCTGGTCTGATGTGCATTAGCCCAAGCCCGATGTCTGGCATCTTTTCTGAGATGTCAGTTTGTCAGTGCTTGGAGTCGGGTTCTGAGCTGTGGAAATTCTCAGGACAGCGTGAAGGAAGGGCATCTATGTGATGTTTTGTTCATCTTCATTGCTGAGAAACGTTGCTCACACAGGAATGTGCTTCCAAACATGCTGAGCATTTGAGCAGCGTCAGGGCATCGTTTCAGGGATGAAACGTGGGAACCGTCCAGCCCCCACAGTGTGTCACTACACTGGAGGTCCAGCAGCTCCATTTAAACATCCACAGCTGCCTTATCCACGTCAAAACACAAACACATTGCCAAAAAGATCAAACTTAGCTTTCTGCGGCTCAAAGTCGGCAAATTGCTGTGTGGACTCAGTACTCGGTCGTTCAGCAAAGTGTGTGCTTAGAAACACAGAGGCAGAGACCTGGTGCGCCGTGGCCTCACAACATGGAAAGTGACTGAAGTTTCCAGCAAAACTTCTATTTCGGCTCCTTTACTCTGCTGGTATAAAGCGAGGACAAGCAGCTGGAGGATTAGTGGTCCCAACCCCCCAGTATCCACCCCCTCTCCTCAGGATCCTGACCAAGACCAGACGAGCTACTTGAAGGCTGCTTCTCCGTGGCAACTGCTGGGTTATCGAGTAAAATTGTGCGAACTCAGACACGTAGACCGGGGCAGGTCACAAGGACTTGTTGGGCTTATATCACATACACACACTCAAGGACATGCATGACGATTAAACACACACATTACCAATGCCCTCTGTAAGCTTTGGAAATGAATGTCGTGATGCAACTGTATGCTAAATGTCTGCTGAGGTTTTTTTTCTGTGTACCCATAATTGTGCTCCCCTAGAGCTTAGTTCTGGAAACTGTTTTTCTTTCTCCCCCCGTTCAAAGGGTGGCGCGACTCCTGTTGCTGTGGCTTCTCCTCCTTACTAGGAGAAACGCAATTTTGTTTTTTTTCTGTTCTGCATTTGGAAGCAAATGACAAAATATTCCACAAAAGTGAACAAAATTGCCCACCCCTGGCATAAGTACTGTATGTTGCATTCCAACAAATATTTTGTTAATTTGTATTCATTTCCTTGATTATTTTGATCATTTTGTTACTTATTTAGTTCCATTTTGCTCAGTTTTGTTGTTTTTTTTGTTCTTTTTTAACTTATTATTTTATTTTACCAGTGAAGTTCTACTACTTGAAGCATTATAGTTAGATTACAGTTAGAAAGTTACAATACTTTGAGAACTGATTCTGTTCACTCTATCCACCACTGTGCATACCCGAATGTCACTTATGATTAAAACACACTATTGAATTGGGCGTGGACACACTGAGGCCTTCTTCAGATGAGGGTGTATGGTGGAAACTCCCCAGGATTCTCATTCTAAAACTTCAAAAATAGTAGCCTTTGCAATCCTTAGGAATCAAACCTTTAAGTAAATATTCCATGCTCCGTTAAGGTCAAACGGTGGCAAACAGCTGGGATTGAAACACCTCGTCCTAGTCAGTAATCTGAAAAGCAAGATATGGGAACATAAGAGGCATTCATAAAATAAAAAGCGCTTTCTGACCAAATGTATTTACAATCATGATAAAATAAATAAATGCACATTTGTGCATGCATGGATGTCTGATATTTTTAATTTCGGCTACCAAACATTTCACACCACTATGCAATTATTATGAAAGATGAGGACAAATGATGGACTGTGTCCTTAAACCTCACTGAAGCTCAGCTTTAAAAGTGATACAGTCACAATGACATGTGTTCATTGTGCTGTATATGGTTGTTGAATGGTCATAATAACAGTGGAAATGACAGAATTGTGCCACAGCATGTAGTATTATTATCCAGCAGTGTACATGTTCTTTACACATTTCCAACTGTAAAAAAAGATCACGATGAAAACCGTAAGTAAATTAAAAAAACTTTATCAAACATAATTGCACCTCATTCTTGTTCATGAATTACACATGACCTGTAAATACACCAACCATCATTAGACACAAGCGTTGAGGCATCAAAACATGTTGTAGTTACACCGATAGAGGATATAACATCTTAGCAGTACTGAATTTTTACTACATGTGTCCTGTTAATGTTAAACTGTCTTTGTTTTGGCTGCTGAGAAAAACTGAGCAGGTGCAGCTACACGACTGTCACATGTTATAAATCTGTCCATCATCATCTCTGACAGGGCTGGTGTCTAGTAATAAAACCAGTTTGAAATGTTTAGCATTATTTAGGGAGATTTAACTGTAAAACAAAAGTATGATAAGTCTAATAATCATACAACTCACCTTTCGATGAGGATGATAATGTGCCTTCTTATAAAAATATATAATTCCTGTATTTTGATCAATCCAACCATCTGTTCACTTCTAGATCTCAGGAAGTTCGCTGTCATCCACTCAGTACAGATCTGTCGTCATGTTTGACAACTGTCTGCGATTCTTCATTCATCAAAACACACAGTATCTTCTGTTGCTGCATAAACACAGATAATCAGTTCTTTTTCATTTTGGTCTGATCTCTTGTGGTCGTGGATGTCACAGTCAGTCCATGTTGATTATAAAATCATCTCAAATCATCAACTTTGCTTGAACTGATCCATTCTGCACGTATCGCAATGGGACTGATTGGAGATGTGCAACTTGCTTATTTGAATATATTAGATATAAATTTAGCTATGATGCAAAATCATGACATTAGGCAAAATTGGGCGTAATAGTAATAACACACATTTTCCATTGTCAGGTACAGTATGTAGATTATTTGTTGAAGTCGCTTCCTGGAGAAAGTTAATACATCGGTGTAGAGCTGCCTAAAAATAAAGAGCAGAAATTACATTTATGTAAACGCATGCTACTTTTATTGTTTTGCACATAATTCAATGTTGCACATTTACTCTACACTGACAAAAAACACTTTGGATCCTGAATCTCACAACAGGAGCTAAATTTAGCAAAGCATTTGAAACATGTGCACCCAAATTCAAATTTGTACAATACCGCACATAAATACATTATTTCTTTATTCACTGAAAGGACTGAAAATGTAATCTTTTATCTGCACTGTTTATTCTAGTAATAATTTTAACTCTTTAACTGTCAATTTAATAAGTTCAGGTCAGTTCAGTTAACTTAAGATATGAAAAAATATGATGCGATATTCTGGGGAAATTTCTTTGAAACAGCACTATACAGTGTTGGGACTGAGAATAAATAATGTTGCACACATGCATGTGCAAGTAAATTATACCACATCTACACACACCCAAAAAAAAAAAAAAACTATTAAAAATATAGGGCATCAGAGAAGAAATATTACACTCAAGCTAGATTATACAGCTAGATTTACACAATTTAGTAATTGAATTGCAGAGAAAAACAGGCTTATATTTACAATCATACAGCTCAACTGAGCATAGTACTGTACTATGAATATGAATGAGTATGTGGGTGTTTTATGACTGTGGAAAGGTATATTGTCCATATGAATCACTGTGTGGAGTTGTACAGTCTGGTGGCTGTGGGGAGGAATGACCTGCAGTAGCGCCTCCTTCCTGCACTGTGGATGGAACAGTCTGCAGCTGAAGGAGCTGTAACTTTACATGACATATGAACAAAATTAAACAAAAATCAAGAACATAATAGGTAAAATAAACAAAATCAGCAGAAAAATGAACAAAATAAACAATACCATGAACAAAACAATATATATATATATATATATATATATATAAATGATTAGCAAAAATGAGCTTTGAGCAGGCAGTTAAAGGGTTAATGTTTCACCTTGCACTCATTTTCTAGGTTTTGCTTTCTTCCTCTGTCTTTCTGTACTTTGTTTATTTAGTCTTAATATAATTGGGTTTAATTACAGTTTTCATTTTATCTTAAATGGCATGTTTTTAAAGCTTCAACTATTTTGCAATTTTTTGGTTTTTATGTAAAACACATTGAATCACTCCTGTGTATGAAATGTGATGTGCAAATAGAATTGCCTTGCCTTGTTCAAATGCAGCCACTACTGCCTACAGTCTTGGAAACGGTGACAAACAGAAATCTGCAAATCACTTCCACAATTTTCATCATAGGTCGTCTAATCCAGTACGATCCATGCTATGTGTGGCACATGCATCACCCAGTGATTCATTAGTGAGACGCACAGACCACCTCAGCTGCATTCAGACCAGAAGCACTTTGAGGCAAATCCATGGCAATAGTCTATAAACGCTTCATAAAATACAATTAGGTTGATAAGTGAAAACGTCCTCTTTTTGTACCTTCTGTCATGTGAATAAAGGCTCAAGTGAATTAATAAATCATGTAGATTATTGTGTCACTTTCACATCAAATTCAAAAGTAATTTCCCTGGTTGTTGGAACCATCTCCATTCCTCCTCGAGTGCCAGCTTCCAGACAAACTCGTGATTAACGGAATGATTCTGTTTTCCATTTAATTAATTTGTTCAATAATTTACAATCTAACAAACAGAGCGCTTTGAAATCTCCACTCATTATGCAAATTTGGATACTTTCAGTCATGCTCGTACTCTCTTGTTTCACTTTGCGGGCGGGGGGGGGGGGGGGGGGGGGGGGGGGGGGGGGGGGGGGGG
>JAQQAE010014186.1:0-12482 GCA_029823295.1 Pseudamia nigra | reverse complement strand
TTGCCAGCTGAAACATAATCACCCATGTAGAAATTATCCAATGGGAGGCTCTGACCTATTTGCTGAGTTAAATCCAGGTGATGACCTTTTTTTGGCCAGGCTGTGTATTTAAAAAGTTACCGTATGGCACCAGCTAAAGAATGAGACATTAATTTAGAGCCTGTAGAGCCAATTTAAATTTTAAATGCTACTTTTATAATATAAAGACAAGACATTTTACAAAACATTAAAGTGGTGCTCAACACTAAAATGTGTTTTGTGACTTTAGATGAAACGCATTCATTTCTGGTGAGAATACACATACAAATTGACAAATAAATATGAAAAAATTGCATTTTATAGTAATAATACAACTTCCTGCTAGGATGTCTTTTGTAAAAAAGAAAAAAATAATTATTCATCCCACCTGGAGTCAGTTGTTGGGCACAGCGGTACGTCTCTGTTAACACCTGTAAAGATTTGGTCAGTACACCTGTCCTGTCAGATTCTAAAAAACCTGGTTCATTTTCCGACAGGTCAAACTGTTGCTGTTAAAAAGCAGATTCACCAAAATCACGTGGTGGCAATGATGTTGTCTCACAAAATCAATACCACAAACTCCGAGTCTGAAATAATGTACAAACACAACAAAATATTCATCAGAAACACTCTGTTGGTCCTGGAACTCTTTTCCTGGTGGGATCGGACTGTGTGATAATAAGTAAAACTGATAGAAACGTTAATATAGTTTATAATTGCACCTAGCAATTTTTATGTGGGCAGTTTGTAAGATGGTCGAACAAGTACAAAAACTGCAACTTGCCCCTTTCAGAGCTGCATCAGGTCCTGTGATTTTTCACCCGTCGTCTTTTCTGAACAACCCCTGCGACATGCATCCATACTGGCCATTCTTTTTTGACTTTCTAAGACTTTTTGGAATAATGCAGAGGGTGGAGTTATACTCGGAGCAGTATATAGACACAAAGCTACACTTTGAATCTATATTCCGTACTTAAAATGTGTCAGTGACGATAACGCGTGTGCTTTTTGGACAGTATTTCAGTATCAAGAGCGTGCTGAAAAGGCACTACAGTTTTAATTGCAGCCTGGTAAATCAGGTTGATTGTCCTAAACAGGATAATGCTTAATGTGAACGCTGCATTTCTGTTTACACAACACAACATTTGCCTCAGTCACAGCGAATATGACATTGCACAGCACAAGCTCATGAAGTCTCACTTGCCATTCTGTTTCAAGGGGCTCCACCCTGGCAAGACCCCACACCGGCACCTGTATCTTTATTACCTCAGGAGGTTATGAGTGCTGTCCACTGATTTACCAATGCAGAATGAAGTCCGCGTAATGCTTAACCCATATGACAATGATTCCAGATGTATTCCACCCTCATTTATTACCACACTGTCCTTGACTCCCCCGGCATCTCATGTTTTGTAATGAAAGTGATGTTGATGGGATGGCCATGTAGTTAGGGAGACTCGCGGCTCTCCGTCCATAGTGGGGGGTTTTATATCAAAACGGCTATAAGGGAGCTGCATAATGAGGTGAGAGCGGGGAGTCTTGTATGGGGGGTCATGCTGAAAAGAGGGGGCTACCTCCCCTTGATGTCCTTGTTATAGGGACGGTGCACGGGGACCCGCATCCATCTCTGTCGAAGTAATGGATACTCTGATCTCTATTTTCACGCGGTAGAAGGACAGGAAGGCCTCCACTGAACCCAATAAATTTGAGAGGAGATTGGAAAAACAGGGGATGGAGACCACAGTTCCACAGCTTAAGTGACCAAATAAAAAAAGGAAGATGGCAGAGTGGAAGTGGAAGAGGAAAAGGGAGAGATGGAGGAAGAATGAAAGGTCCTAAAGGGGGAGGGGGGGCATGTTGAAGACCCCAGGTGATGCAGTGAGGCTTGTTCAGGGTCAACCGCCCATCCCAAGGACTCCCAGGCCTTTCAGAAGCACGGTATTCTGGGACAGGTGGCAGTCAATTGCGGCTATAATGTTGATGAAGACCCAAATTTATGTGGTTACCATATGGATGTTGGGGAAAATGATTCAAAATTTTCGATAGAAAAGGTTACGGGTTCATCCACGAATGCGCAGGCTATGAAAAATGCACCTGAGTAAGGAAAATAATACAGCATTCACCTTGAAAATATACCATATAGTCCAGGATGACAGTGGGTATCATTTGATTTGCATGTCAAATCATGCAAGTGGTAAGGCACAAATCAATCTAGTTTACTTACTTCAAGCCAGTAAGCCCATTAGGTGAAATCAGACCGGTAATAGAATATCAATGTGTACTTTAGTGGGCAAGGCTCTAATAATTTCCTATTCATTTGGGCTCCACCAGAGTAAATAAAAGAAAAACTCCTATATTTCCTTCAAACCTGTTTGTTGTTTAGTGACATTTTCAGTTGAATGCCTCTCTTATGTGGGGAATTTCCACCATGACAGACAGTTGGCCTACCGAGATGACAGCCTGAACAATGACACACTTTCATATTATCTGTCACTCAGCTGAACAGTCAACTTCTAAACACACACACACACACACACACACAAAGACTCGCTTACCTTTATGTCTTTATAAACACAGAAATTACACTCCACCCAAAAATCAATGAGGGAAAAGGAAGTTCTTTGTAGAAAAGCAGGATATTGTGAAGCTTGTTTGCTCTTTCTATTACAAATAGAGGGAGATTATGTTGCACTCCCTGTATGTAGATGCTAATTTATTAGATAGTGTACAGTATCCCTGTCCAAGAGCCCTGTACTTGTGGTTTGCATCTTAAAACAACATATCATTTTTAGAGAAATCCAATGCCCACCTTAAAATGAATCTGCACTCCTCTACTAAGGACTTCCAAATATGGTACTTTTTTGTCATTACATGTTGTTAGATTAAAAAGTTAATTACAAAAATGAAAAAGCATTCAATAAAATAATTACCGTAGCTAATATTCAGCTTTGCCAGGACCATCATAAATGTGCATTAATATAATATGATAATACACATTGGTCGTCTGTATCATGAGTAGTTTTACTTTTTGGTACTTAAGTGCAATTCATGTTTGCACTTTCATTTTGTACATTTATTATAAAATAGAGGTATTTTTACCTTCAGCAGAATATTTTTTCAGTGTGGCGTTATTTTCAGATCATGGTACAAGATCTGGGAATTTCTTCCACTGGTGAATGCAGCGAGCAGGAAGTAAATAATATCTGTCTCTGAAAGTAAAAATAATAAACCTAAACCTGCTGAATTACCTAACCTGCATGCAAAACGATGAATTGAAAGTGTGTTTGGATTTTAGTTAATGAGATGAAGTTGAAATATTTGTTTGTAGTTTGCTGCATGGCCTTTCTGAAAGCAGTATTTGTGTAACTACAGGAACATTTCAGTATCTGAAAAATAATTTGACTTATTGTCAAACCTCAGGTCCAAGAGGTTACAGATGGAGAGACTACAGTGCGCTGACCATCATTATGGTGGGCATCGCCTTTGGCGTTCATCAGCTTTACAAAGTAAGTTACACCCTGCTTTTCTTGCACTTTTCAGTCTTTTTCCTCAGCAAGTTTGTTTTTTAACCATTAATTTTTCTCTGAAATGTATCGCACACATTATGCTGTACATCCTGCGATCTGTCACTTCTGCCTCTCTCTGATAGTACATTTTAAATTGGTGGGCTTAGCAAGTACGTACATCAGTTTATGATGAATTATGGCGCTAGAATAGAAGGCGCCTCTGCAGTATGTAACATCACTCTGGTCTTGTTATTAAAGCTTCCCTGCTTTACGTCAAAGCATGATCTCATTTGAAGCCCTTCTTTTTAAGTTTCTCCTCCCTCCTGCTCTGTTATATATTTTTTTCTTTTAAAAAATATAGTTGCTAACACAGCACACAACCCTTTTTTTTTGACATCCTACCATCTAAAAATAATCACCCTGGTTTTTATCGGGCTTAGCAGCCCTTGAACATGAGCTCATGAGGCCCCTCGTCCCCGATGACATTAATCCCATAGTGGTTGTTAGTAGTAGTCTGAGTGGCATGTGGAAGCCATTACTCTCGTTTTAGAGGAGGACAGGAGTTCCAGCAGTAGCTCTTGGCCCAGATGACAAGCTGTTTCTCCTGTGTGTGTGAATAAGAACGTGATCGCGTACCATGTACGTGCATATGCCTACCTGACCCTGTCATACACATCGGCTTCTCTTTAGATTGTGTTGTACTGCAATATTTCATCCTCGCCACACAGCCTTTCATAGGCCTTCCCATCCTTTTCCTGCAGACGTTATTGACAAAAACACACTGTACCGGTCCTGCGCCGACCACATGCTGCAGTGTTTGCCAGCCACCGGTCGCCTGGGAGGTGGGATTCCCTGGCGGGACGGCACAGGTTGCTGTCATGTCACTGGAGCGTAGCGCCAGTCGCACCATATGTCCAAGCTTCTGCCCATACTTTATTTATGTTATGGTGCACCTTGTAAACACTACCCTCCCAGCAACCCACTTATTAATTACCACGTGTTGACACTCATTTAATCTTTTTCCCTAAAAAGTGTTTATTACTTGCACTGGTGTGGCCAGTTGCCACCTGAGTTGGAGAGAAAACCTGGCCAGACCAGCTGTAAGGGATTAAGTCATCCTTATTCAGTCTTCACAGCAAATGAAGCAAATGTGAGTTTTCTTCAAAGCATCTCTGCCCGTGTAACAGCTTTACACGGACACTGCTGCATTTAGAGAGTTTAGACTCAGAGTGACACTCACAAGCTACTCATTTGGGTAACACACTCTGGATAACAAACATCCTCATTTGGCTGTCAGACATACATATCATTTGGTAGAATTTTGTTTACCCAGTGGCAGAGGCATGATAAACAACATGACATTGTTTTTGGTTTTGGAGGAGTATTTTCAGTGTTCAGCATCATGTGTTTTCCCACCAGGACTGTGTTTTGTTGTTATTGTCCCTCCCAGCCCTTCATTTATTTATTTTGATAATAAGATGCTTGTAGGGCATCAGCTAACTCTTTCCTTATGCAGCCTTAAATCTAACAAATGCCTCAAATATGGTTTTAACACTCCTTAAAATAGTACGGTATAAAGTTATTGTTACTTTTATAAAAGAAAACCCATTGTACGAACCACTAATGCAAACTGTCTGTCCTGAATTTACATGAGCACATGCAGCTGGTGGTGCCACATTGTGGCATGTGGGCTATTTGGGGCCTCCGCTCATTAAAACTAGTTACTACAAGTAATTAGAGAGTTAAAGTTGTTACTATTCATTGTTCGCTTCGTGGATAGGCACTAGTACTAGATCGAGATAACATTTATTGCTCAGTTGCAGCCAGTTGAAAATAACGGCCTTGAAACTTGAAAACTCGATTTTCTTATGCAAGAAAACGCTCAAATTATGAATCTACATTAAGGTCTGAGAGCTGCGTGTGATATTAGACTAACATAAAGGTGCACTAGAAAGTCGCCAGCAAATGTTTGCAACAGTCCAATTTTTATTTATTTTTATTAAGTTCAGCATTGCACATTAATTCTGAAGACATCCAGACTAAAAGAATACTGACGGAATTGTGTGGTGAACAGAGCAAGAACGTGTTAAACATCCCAGAACATGTTCTATATTGTAGATTGTCCATAATAGACACATTTAGCTTTGATGACAGCTTTGCACACTCATGGCATTCTATCATCACCCGGGATGGTTTTCAGTCACAGGGGCACTTTGCCAAGACTTAATTTGTGCCATTTCTTGCCTTCTTAATGTGCTTCAGACCATCAGTTTTCCCGTGTGGAAGAAGCCCTGTTAGTGTTACTACAACTACTGTACAAATCATCAGATCAGGTTTAATCATAGAGTTTGATTGTTTTGGTGACTGAACTTGGGGACACATTGAAAGTAATGATGGGCTGTTTTTTTTTTTTGTTTTTCTTTCCTGAGTGTTTCTTGCCATATTACTGGTTTTGTCCAGTAGTCGTGGTAGCGCTGTTGACTCTGTACCCACGCTTTGTCCGAGACAACTGATGGGCTGAAGCCCATTACGACGGCAAGAAATGGCTCAAATTGATTCTTGAAAAGGCCCACTAAGTGTTCCAGGTGACTGCCTTGTGAATCTGTTGAGAGTACCCACAGCTGTCAACAAAGCCTAAATGTAGCTACAGTACTTTGGACAGTGTAAGAAATGTTTCACTTTTTTATTTTCTGCTTTACTCCATATGTGTTATTTCGCGGTTTGGATGTCTTTAGTGTTAATATACAATTGTGAAAATGGTGCATCCACACTTTTGACTGGGAGTGTAGATCCTAAATTGCATTCACAATGATCTGAAAATGATCTTGAAAAGTCACATATTTAATTACTGAATGTGGTAGAGATTGTAGATTAATGCGGATACTGTTAATGCGAGTGAATTCACAATTCCCCCGAGCCCAGTGGTAATAACAGATATTTACCCGTACATAACCTGCTGCTTGGACTCCACTGTCACCCACACAGTTTAGACAATTACATTCTATTCCAGTGAAACAATGTCTTTGACCCTCCAACACAGAGTGTAGGTGGCTCTGTCTTTTCCCCATCTTTCTGTCCCTTCTCATCAGACAGAAGTGTAATATTGTGCCTTGCTTTTAATTGCAGAAATACATCCTTCCCCTCATTATGGGCAGCCGAGAGGACAAGAAGCATCTGCAGAGGATGGAGAACAACATTGCGGCAATGAGTGGCACGCTGACACAGACAGGTGAAGATTAATATCTTCATCACTTTCTCCCTCCTTAACATTTTCCCTCATTTATCTGTCGCCAAAATCGGGGGGCCCGCACGTTTTTAACAAATGACGCCGCTGTCATTTTGCTTTAATTTGAAATTGCTTGTTTACTGTCAGGCTCGGGCTCAATTAATTACGTTTCGCTGAAAAGCTCTTAACCTCGGAATATTAATGAGGAGTTGGGAAATGACAACTTTTCTTCCTCGTGCCTCATCCTCTCTCACCCCCTCCCCCTGTCCCTCTCATCCGTCTCCCCCATCACCAGCCTCACCCCCATCCAAACCTCCACCGTCATCCACCCTCTTCCCCGTAGGTGGCGAGAAAGTTCATTTTAATTTTGTGTGCGTGTTTGTATGTGTGTGTGCGCGTGGCATGGCACTGTGTGGCGTCTGGGCTCAGCACTGGCCCTAGTGTGATTAAGTGCACAGTGACAGGTGCGGCTCCCATGTTGGACAGGTGAGGAATCTCAACCTGACTGTCAGACGTAGAGCGAGAAAGGGGGAGGAGGAGGGGGAGCGAGAGAGAGAGAGAGGGGAGCTTTCCTAGCTCTTCGTCAGTGTAATTAAAAATCTAGGGAGGCGTAAATGAGAGAGGCATCTCAGAAAGTTTAGTCTTGTTAGCACTACTGTCGAACTGAAGTGTGTTTTCACCTGAAAGATAGCAATCCCCATTTGAGAAGGTGAGCCTGCAGCAAAGCCAGTGCAGTGAAGGCTGCATCTTTTGTGCTGTTTCTAAGAGCCTGTTACATAATTTAGCCCAATGGCTTACAAAGTTTTACAGCCCAACTCCCAAAACTGATATGTGGGACTTAAACTTATCAAAAAAAATTTTTTTTTAGCTGCCATAATAACCCGATGCTTTACGGGATAAGCATCCTGTAGCATTTATATGTATTTTATGCATAAAATCATAAGATTTGCAAGACTCAAGATTGAACTAACTTTGGTCACTTGGTTTAGTGTTGCAGTGATGGTTTAGGGACATCCCACTACATGATGCACTTCTAAATAGAGGTCGACCGATTATCGGTGCCGATATTTGGAATTTTGATGTATATCAGTATCTGTTTTTTTTTTGTTTTTTTTTTTTTTTAATCGGACTGGCCGATGTCAAGAAATCAATTAAAACTGTTTTTTTTTTTTTTTTCGGCTCAGACGCTGCTGCCCCTCTCTCTTTCTCTCTCCTGCCACTTCTGTCTCCAGCATTGTTCTGCCCACGACGCCATCTGATTGGTTAAAACAAGCCACAGTATGTGTAAGTGGCAGAGACACTGAAGTGGAAACTGTCCTCACACACACACGGTGGAGATGTGTTTGCGCTTTACGGAAAGTACCTCTCGACATGTCTGTGAATTACTTGAAACAATGCTGATGCTGATATCGATTTGGAAACAGTCGGTGATTGTAGAAGCCTGTGTGTGTGATTGTGAGAGAGTAAGAAATTTAATTCAGTCTTGTTATGTTGCAGGGAAGCACGCTGAAATGAAGGCTGACTAGTTTTTAGCATAACGTTAGCTCGCCAGTCCTGCTCTCAGTAGACTATGGATTAGGAATGGGGAGAATGTATGTAATGTGGAGAATAGTGTGCGTGAGTCACATGAAAAACCCTACAGCTCATGACTACTATAATAACTTGTGAGTCTAGGATCCATGCGCTTCTGGAACTATCTGTTTTCTATTTATTTGGTTGAATAAACATGCTTTAGGCATATAAACGAAAGTTAAATGTTTATATTATTCAACATTTTTACGCCAAGTTTTACACTTTTACTGCAAATGAATATCTGCTCCAAATATCGGTTCAGCCTGAAAAACCCATATTGGTCGATCACTACTTCTGAGGTCACTATTTACAGGGATAGTTACGTAATCACCCAGTAAACACATGAATGAGTCGGAGGTGCATCTGTGGCTGCATCACGGTGACGAGTAAAAATGCCTTTCGCACAGTAATGTTTCAAACGGTAATGGATCTTCTGGACGTTCACTTACTTCATAAAGTCACGGAAATCCTTCAGTGTTGGACCATAAACTGAGTTTTCAGTCATCTTTCTCCTCCGTCATGGTGCAGAGAAGTTTACAGTGTTGTCTTTCTATGTCCCGCCCCTTTTAGATTTTGATTGGTTGGCGGAGGAGCAGTGATTGTTAATCACAGTTCTGTTCTAAAGAGTGTGCATTGAAATGCCCTTGGCCCAGCGCAAAAAGTCCCATTTCACACTTATCCTGAAAATTCCACCAGAATTCGTTCATTACTAACCAATTAATTAATAAATGGCAGCAAAAACATAACGGAGGTAATAATCAAAAATGTGAACCAAAGGATTAATAGAATTGACAAAGTAAAAAAGACAAAATGTTCAACAAAATGGACCCAAAAAATCACAAACTATTTAATAAATGGGGCAAAATGAACAGAAATTAGCAAACAAAGAACTAAATAATCAACACATTAGAAGAAAAATCAACCGAAACAAAAATCCCACTGATGTGGGGTACAACCTGGATGAGTCCCCGTGTCAGGGCTGACACATGCAGACCGACAACCATTCACACTCACATTCATACCTATGGACAGTTTAGACTGGCTTCTCCTAACCCCTACTGCATGTTTTTGGTTGTGGGAGGAAGCCGGAGAGAACCACACAGACACGGGGAGAAAAATGCAAACTCCACACTCAAAGGCCACCGCTGGCCGGCATTGGGATACTGGAGGTGATTGGTGCAATATTTTTTATAATATTAGCAGAAATGTGAAAACCGGCCCTATCTAGCAAAGTTAAGGAAAGTGAAAAATCGGTCCAGAATCCGCATCCTGATTCAGATCACCTCCAGTATGGAATGGGTTCATCTTCAGCCCAAGGGCTACCTCAGGTGAAACTTTCATCAAAATCCACCTGGTATTTTTTGCATAATCCTGCTAACGGACAAACAGGCAAACCAACATGAATACATAACCTCCTTGGCAGAGGTACCACATTAGGCCTGACACAATTATTGTATCTAATTGCCAAATCACAGTTAGTTGAATTAATTGTGATTATTTTATGTTCACCTGTGTAAAAACAGTTTGGTAAGAAATAACAGATATTGCAAGTAATTTCACATTATTTTCCATCATTTGGCACTTTTTCACATCTCCATCTCCTTAAGTCCTACTATCGTGACACCAAGGAGAAATTAGCATCACAAAACAAATATAATTTTTTTTTTTTTTTAATGTTTCAAAATTCTATGCCAGTAAATGTCTTCTTGTATGTGCAACATTATTATAAGACACACCCTGCAGTGGGATGATAAAGTTAACAGAATACAAACTAATTTTGTTAACTTACTGTCACTAAACTTTTTAACCTTTCAGAAAGGTCCAATATTGTCAGTCACTTTATCTCTGAATTAAAACAAATTATGGCATTTGAGTTCATGTCACGGATCAACATTGTGACAATGAAAATATGGCTGTTATCATTTTATCCGGGCACACCCATGCTATTGTTTTGCGTCTGCCTCAGGTAGGTGGAAGGCAGCAATTGTGTGACATTGCGTGCGAGGTGTGCCACTCTGAATCTGTTTAACAAATATATGCTCTTTTATGGTCATTTTCCCCCCAACTATGCAAACACATTTCCTCCGGCTATTTCACTGCCCATTCTTGCTCTACTTATCGCTTTGTGGAGCTTTGCCAACTTACAAGCCCTACATTGTTTGCCGGCAAAGACAGGTTTTTACAGTTTTTACCTCCTGTGTTTTTGCAACGAATAGGTGAGACTCCAAAGTGGGGGAAAAAAAGCACACAGGTCTTTTCTTCAGCCAGTGTGGGGAACTAATTTGCTATGACTGCAGTAGCCAAGCTGCTATTGTAGTTAATGACTGTTGTAGTTAACAGTTGGGGAGAGGGGTTGCAATTACACTGAGAGTTTTTCTCCCTTTGCTTTCCCTTTGTCTTCCTCTCCCTCTCTCTCCCTCTCCTCACCGCACTGAGTAATAGCGACCGACTGCTTCACTGCTGCCAATTGCTTGAACCCCCTTTTGTTAAAGTTCATGTATTTCTCTAGTGCCGGGCGCAATGAGGTGATGTATCCTTTTGAATGGGGACTACATTAGTCTCTCTCGCCAGCCCCAGCTCGAGAGTTGGGGCCTTGACTCCCATTATGATTTGCCTACAACTTCACACAGACAATTAATGAATGGATCTTGGAACTACTTCAGCGTACCCTGCCTCTAATGGAATTGTGAAGCTGTTTGGGCACTCTTTGTCGGCTGGAGCCATATTGGTGACCAGCTGGCCATTAAAGACAGAGACAGGCCTGGACATATGTAGTGTACATTATATTGAGGTATTTACTGAATAATTTACTGAATACACAATGTGCGCCTTCCTCGCAGCAGCTGCAAGCCTCACACATCATCTTGTCTCTGATTCTTGCACGCACACACCCAGAAGTCTCAGCTACAGACTCCTTCTGATTCATGCCTGGCCAAAGTCACTGACTTGATTATTCTTGGCTTCATATCTGTGATAACTGAGGACGCAAAGTTATGCATTTTTGTCAAGTGTCTGAACACTACAAAGGAGTCGAGTTTGCAGGGAGACATGAAAAGAGCCGGACTGTGGACTGTGGCTGAAGAAGTGCCTGAAAAAGCGGTGCCAATGGTAATTCAGGAGGCGCAGCTTTACAGGCTGGCAGACTGACTGACCCACACATCTGGATAAGCTGTTCTGTGGTGAGGCAGAATCAGTCAGTAATGGTGCAGCTTTTGGTTTAGCAAGCACACCCTGTCATAGTAACACCTTCTTAAGCAGGGATGGCTGAGGTATTTTGGTTTTATTACCATCTTCAGAAAGGTTCCTCACACTTTAAGATCACAAACCAAGTAACAAATTCAAATCATTTGCACAGTACGTTTTTTTTTTTTGGCATAACCACGAGTCCTGCTGAAACTCGCATTTTGTTTTTCTGCTCACCTGACAAGATCAAAAGTTTCAGCACCCCACCTTTATTGATACAGCTCCACCCACTTAAACACAGGTGTTACTACAAGATATTAGTGTCTTTGAAAGATCAAATATTTTGTCTGTGTTGTTTTTTTCAAAAGAAACACAGCCTCCAAGCCGCGCTGCGTCCTTTGTCCTCGTCTGGGTTAATGTGAGAGGGGAGTTTCTTTACATCCCGTCCAGCCGACTGCAGCACAGGCTTTTAACCATTGGCCTGACAAGCTCAGCAGTGGACCGCCACAATATCTGTTGATGTTAATCCTATTAGGCTTGATTTAACACTTTACACGCCCATGATTTATATGAATGTTTATTGGTTTTCTGTAATATAATCAGCTCGGGGAAACTTAATGCATTGTTTGGTAATACACGCGTGACTGGAAGCAGGGGGCAACAAACTGTGCCTGGTGTTATTTGAAATCATACACCCTCGTCCAACACCAACACTTGAACTAATTCAATCTTCAAAGTCAATGGAAAAAGAACAATATTTATTAGGATTAGGGGGGACATTTTGTCTGGCAGCCTCCTCCCAAATGAGAGCCTTGTTTTTTCCTTTGTTGATCGTTTGAGGATTTAAGATGCATTAGAAGGCAGTGTCTGGGTGGATAATGGAAGGTTAGAGACTGTTATTTGATTTAAGTTCAGACACAAGAGATTAATATCTCCATCCTATTGCCCCCCCCCTCCCCTCCTTCCCACCCTCTGCA
>JAQQAE010014185.1:0-12482 GCA_029823295.1 Pseudamia nigra | reverse complement strand
GGAATTAGTCCATATATAAGGCGCACCGGATTATAAGGCGCAGCGTCATATTTGGACAAAATTGACGGCGTTTAGATTCGCCTTATAGTGTGGAAATTACGGTACTTACAGGGGTTGCGGAATATAGCTACTGTAAGGTAGCAAATAAATCTATAGACACATAACTGACACCACACTGTAGTGGAAAGTCTGCTGAGTCAGAAATGTGCCCATGGAGTTGATATGTCTTCACCATTTATGGAGCTAGATCCAGAAGAAAACTACCATTATGGAAATAGTATTTTTTTTGATGCAACAGAGTGGGAAACATGACCCAGACCTATGTTTTAAAATGTGTTGCTCGCATTAAATTCAAAATAAGCATTGATTAAATTTCTCATGTTTTACAACTAATAGGTTGTCTTTATGTTATTTTTAATTATAGGTGGCATTTTATTGTCACTTTCTGGTTTTACTTTTTAGACAGTGGCCTAATTACTGTGTGCTTTCTTTGACTTTCACTTGGGACTAAAAATGATCATCTTTAAACTTGCATTAATAAGGATTTGACATTTTGTCCTGGTAATTATCAACACTGACTATGTTTAAGCCCCTGTAACACCTATCCAGAACCAGCAGGTATCAAGCAGAACCAGCCAGACAGAAGAAAATCACGCTACATTCAGGAATTCGTAAGAATGCCATTGGAATACTTGGAATGCTTGTGACCCGCCTCAAATTACTCTTGTACATTTTGGGTGTATTACTTCTGCAATGCAGCTCAAACGTAGTTGGAACACAGTAGGAATATTGAGAATACTGTTAGAACACAGTCAGAATATTTACAATGCCATAGAATAGCTGGTCGAAAGGTGCATTCCTGCTCATTCCACCTCTAGTGTGACTGGCGTACTACATACACTATTATTCCAAATATGACAATATTCTGAATTTGATAGTCACATGAACTACATTTTTGGTTAGTATTCCAAATTAGGTCTTTAGCAGGGTTTCAGATATGAACAAATAACTAGAACTTAACTTTTTCAGGACGGTCTTAAAAGGAATGAAAGAGGGAAGTGAAGTTCACAAAGCGGAACATTTGTGACAAACAAAACTTTGACAAATCCCTGTGTACCATCAAAATTTGTGAAGCTTAGGGTAAACAGGAATGTTAGTGGCAGAGTTGTTTTCATTGGTCATGTGAAACTTATTCAGAACTGACTTTTTTGGAGTAAGACTGAAAAAATTTTATATTGTGCACATGTAAAATCCAAAATAAGGCAAAATCAGCAAGCAAATAATCAACAAAATAAGCAAATGAGCCACACAATGAGCATTAATGAGCAAAATCATCAAGTAAATTAACAAAAACTAACATAATAAGCCACAAAAATGAGCATTAATAAGAAAAATCAAGTCAATAAATAAAAGTCAACAGAATAAGATACAAAATTAAGCAAAATTATCAAGCAAATAAACCCACAAAATGAGCCTTAATAAGCAAGAACATCAAGTAAATTAACAAAAATCAACAAAATGAGCCTTATAATAACGTCTGCACTGTGACCTTACTTTGAGATATTCTTTTACTCCTACACAAGTACTTACACTTTCAGTTTGACTTCAACTTGAGTCATCATAGATATTAAGAAATAATACCTTTACTTTAGTATCATTTCAGTTTACCTTCTACTGTGTCAGGGAATGAAACCACCTGTTACTCTATTCTAGCCCCTGCACACACACACACACACACACACAGTCTAATACACCCTTTATTCTCCTCCTCAGCTCCATGTTATGTCACCATTTTGCCACAGGTCAGTAGTTTTAGTGGTGCAGTACTTATCACTGTGGTTGGGTTAGTCACGAAAGGCTGTACTAATTTGGAATGGGTGTTTTCTAGACCAAGACAAATCTTAAGTGAACATACCCTAGCTGTCCTCAAAGGGGAGGGGGATGAAGCGATGAAGCGAATGAGAATATCCTTTAACATCTATTGATCATTTATTCTCTCCCACTGTCTCCAGGGCATTGGGTTCACTCAGTCACAAATACCTGCTTCCCTCTTTGTCCAGTGGGTTTGAATTCTTGAAATCAGAGCCTTTAGTGCGTCATGCTGTGCCTTTGGCGACTATCCGTTGCCAAAACACACACAACACCACCGGATAATCTGTGTTCCTGTAAGGTACCTGATGAGCCATTTCACTCCAGGCAGCCCGGGCACAAGACTTCCTGTGGCATCTTTCCCACTCACTATTTCAAAGCTTTGTCTTTTCCCCTTAGTCATCACTAACTGGCTTTAGTAGGTACTGGAAAGTGGGTTTTTTGGATTTTCCAGCTAAGTTACCATGGGGAAATGAGAAGGGGTGTGGAGAGAGAATATTTGAGGAGTGAAAATTGTGACATCCACTTACTCTTGCAGACAAGATTACATTGTCACCCAAAGGCCATGCCACTCAATATCAGTCTTTATTTAGAACTACTTCAACACAAAGTGAGGCAGACACATGAAAGCCATGGGTACACTGAGTCCCTGATGCCACTGTTAGTGGGTCAATGATGTGACACTTGTTTTTCGTGTCCATATGACTTCATTAAATTTAAAAGTGTTATAGTATTCAAATAATCACACAAATGTCTTGCATGTACTGTACATCATCATGGCAAATCTATTCTAAAATGTCAAATACTACATATTAATCCAACCACCATCAATGATGCCCTATATACAGTAGCATACACTGTTAAGGTCAAAATTATTAGCCCCCAGATTTTTTTCTCAGTTGTTGTTTGAAAGACTGCCAGATTCTTAAGAGAGCTTTTTGAAGCATGCTAGTTTAATTTAGAAAGAGTAAGTCATTTTTATTTGAAAATAAAAACAGAATTATTTCAGGAAAACAAAAATGAAAAATATTTCACAACAAGATAGCTGTACGAGTTTTGAGCAAGAAAGTATACATACTTTCAGGAAGCAGTAATGTGATTAATCAAATGAATTAGACATAGTCTCAGTTAGCAAAATAATTTTCTCACAGACACTTTGGTTTGTTGTAGTTTTTATTTTCTCTGTGGGCATTACAGATGTATTGACTGACCAACTATGCAATTTAATCCTTTTAGATTTAAGTAATGCCTTTGACACAACTGGCTTTACCATCTAAGTTGAACATTTAGAAATTTGGGTTGACATCAAGGACACTGCACGACCTTTAAAAACATAAATTTTACCATAGTCAGTTACACCTCTTCAAATGCTCACAGTACTTGTGGTGTACCACAAGGTTTCACTTTAGGCCCAGTTTTATTCTCTATTAACATGCTCATACTAGGAAACATTATCCAGCATCATAATGTGTTCTTCCATTTCAAAATCAGAAGTTTTTTAGTCTTACTATTGTAATTGCACCAGTTTTGTATTTCCTTATTGCTGCACTTTATGTTGTTTGGCCAACTAGATTTTATGTATTATATTGTGCATCATATTTGCTTTGTTGTCAAAGCACTTTGCCAACAGTTATTTTTAAAACTGCTATGAAAATAAATGTTATAATTACATATTGTATTATGCATGAGGTTATTAAACAGGTTAGTCACAGCTCACAGTCTACTTAGCTGCTTTCTTATAGGTACATTAGCTGAAACTAGAGTTGTACTAGCATTGTACAGCAGCTTATTTTGTGCCTGTACCTTTGTCCCCTGAGTATAATGGTCATCATGTGCATTCTATTTGATATTATGTTTGTATTCCTCACGTATTTCTGACTCTCCTCCACTCACCGGCTCCCTGGTTCATGGCACTGGCAGCAGCTTGGAGATTTATGTAAGAGTCAAACAGCTTCGTTGGCACTGTGATCTCTCACTGCTTAATGAAACCGATAATGGACAGCAGTACCTTTGCTGCCCTCATGTCTTTTCCACACAGTCCTGCCTCCAGTTTTACAAATTGAGTTTTGGTTCCCGCCTACAAAAGCCTCTCATTTTCTCTGTCTTATAGGCACTTTCATCCAGTTACTTTCTGTAGTGTGACTCTTTGTCCTTCAATCTGTTATTTGGAGAAGTACTGTAAAACACCCACACATTTGTTCAGGACTTTGCATGTGGGGGATGATACAAAATGATCATATTTTTCCATGCTGTTTATACTGTATTTTATTATTTATAACCCTGTTTGAGCCATTCTTGCTGCGTGGTGATGTAACAGGTCTGCAGAAAGCATTTGTCTCTCTTCAGGAGGGAAGTGTGCTGTTGGAATCCTGCTGGCTTCAATTCCAAAGTATATGCAATAAATCCTCATACACCTCATACTGTATGTCTGACTTTGCAGAGACCACTACACATGTGCGTTAACATGCTATTGACTGTTGGTCTACATATACTAATTCTTTTTAATTTTAGTTTCTCTTTGTGCTTCTGGTGTGACTACACTAAAGCAGTGATTCTCAACTGGTTCAAATCGGACGAATTTACTCCAATGAACCTGTAAACATATTTACTTTGAGCATATTTTTATCTTTCCATTCAAATTCAGTACATAAGATAATACAAAGAAGAAGAAAAATGAAAGAAATTAACAAAATCAAACAAAATTATTGAGAAAATGAACCAAGTATTCCACAAATTAACAAAAAATGAACAAAATAATCAGGCAAATAATCGAAATGAAAATAAAATGCTCAACAAAATTAATGGAAGTTAACAAAATGAACAGAATTGAAGAATATAACAGAAATTAAGAAAGAAATTAATCAAATCAAACAAATTTTTGAGAAAATGAATAAAGTAATCCAAAAAATGAGCAAAAATTAGCAACAAATGAACAAAATAATTAATAATATAAAAGCAAAATACTCAGCAAAATGAATGAAAATTAAGAAATTGAACAATAATGGAGACAGAAACAGCAATAACAAAAAACCCAAGAAAATATACACATCTTAACATGATCAAGAAAATAAGCAAAATAATGAACATAAGGACAATAATAATAGTAATAAAATACAAATAACAATGTAAACTTAACTTGCAGCAGCTGCTATTGCCATCAGTTGAAAACCACTGGGCTAAAAGGGTCAAGGTGTCATTTGCAAACAATGGTAAATCTAGGAATGGATGTACTGTAGTAAATTGTCTTCCCTATTTGTCTCTTTTTTCTTTCTGCACAGATATGCTTCCTGGTGTCAACATACCGTGGTCGGATGTTTTCAGAGGACAGCTGTGCTGCTCTGGCACTTTTCTCTCACTACTTCCACCTGAGTCAGTTTTTCTGGATGCTCATTCAGGTAAAACAAGTTTCACAAATGTAACTAAACACATCTGACTCCAGAGCCACCCTACTACTGCTAAATACGTCCCTCTAAGGCTGAGTCACATGGTCAAAATGGCATTAGGAAGATGTTCATATCAGATATTGATCATTATTACAATCTGTCACTATTTCTTTCCAGTTTAAAGGCAGATTTTGGTTAATGGGGAATGTTGAAGAAGCCTGGTGGTTATTTTTGTTTTTATATTAGACAAGGTGAAAAAGGCATAAGAGACCTGACAAGTTGAAAATAATGCAGTGGATGAAAACAATGTAAAAATGCATCAAGATGAAAAAGCACCTAGAAAGATGAAAGTGAAGCAAAACGGTAAAGATATAACAAAAACAGTATAAATAACTTCAAAAAATATAATATATAATTAGTTCAAAACTTATAAACACTCAAACCATAAAAAGTTGCAATAAGGAAATGGCATAGAAGACATACAGTAAGACAAGTTTTGTGAAAGACAAAAATGTTGTAAAAGATGCAAAAAGCTGCATAGACAAAAACAACATAAAAGATACAAGAAAATTGATGCTACAAGACAAAAATTATGTTAAAGGTGAATGCAATTCACTGGAAGACACAAAGTTAGTAGCACAATGTAGATAACATGGAATTTAATGCAGGGGAGGACAGAGAGAGAGAGAGAGCGAGAAGCTTGGTGCATCACAGTCAACCCGTAGCCTTGGACTATGCAGCAGAACCAAGGGAGGGTTCAGGGTCACCCGACCTAGCCCTAACTCTATGTTTTGTCAAAAAGGAAAGTTTTAAGTCTAGTTGTAAAGGTGCAGAGTGTCTGCATCCCAGACTTGGAGTTGGTTCCAAAGGTCAGAAGCCTGGTAACTGAAGGATCTGCCTTCCAGTCTAGTTTTAGAGATTCGAGGAACCACGAGTAGGCCTGCACTCTGATAGCGATCAGTTCTGATTGGCTTATAGGAAACAATAAGGTCTTTAATATAGGATGCAGCTTTATTTTATTGAAAAGCATTGCTTCCCATTTTATGTGCCACAAACAAGGCTTCTGTTCTTGTTTTTTCCTTACATTGCTCATATGTTTTTTACATAACCTGCTGTGAAACCTCACTCCTCCTCCTCATGGGCTTTGGCAAGTTTTCATCAGGGGCAAGAAGAAGGGTCCAGAGTGCTGCATGACATTTCCTTTGACCTGAGACTCGTACCACTTAGTAACACCGACCACCTGTACCCCGCCCCCTTCTTGACCATATGCCCCTGATTTATTTTCCTTTACTTATATGACATAACAGCCAAAAAGAAAACCATGGGGCAAAGACCCGGCTCACCGCTTAATGTGAAAAAGCACGTTAAGTCCAGTGGGCAGGGTTTAAGCAACATCAAAGTAGCACAAATAACTTTTATTACTGCTCAAACACAAAAATATTAACTTGACATTGTTAATACAGCTGAATACATCAGATAGCTCTATAGCATAAATACAGACAAGAAAAGAACATGAATTTTAGTTTATACTGTAACAAATTCATCTATTTGTGAAGGGCTGTGTCAGGAAGGGCATCTGACGTAAAAAACCTACGCCAGATCAAACATGCGAGTCATTGGTATTTTGCTGTGGCGACTCCTGAAGGGAGCAGCCGAAAGGAGAAGAAGAAGAAAAAGACTGTAACTCTTATCTAAGCCAGTTTTAATTCCTCAGAGAGGCAAAAGTAGACTTTTGACCTGTTGAGAGAACAGGAATGTGGAGAAGAACGCCGCCCCGGGGGGAAACACCTTCACATCAGCTGATCTTTCACTTTCTTCCTCCTGCCCAAATAGCTTAAATCTGCTGTTCCCAAACTGAGGGTTGCCACGCAATATGGGTCGCAGAGGTTTTTTTTTATTGAGTCAAAAATATATCTACAATTTTTGAAATTCATGTTACAGTAACTTTTGTTCATTTTGTGGTTTATTTCATTCCTCTTTGCTCATTTTGTTCTTTTACTGATTTTATATGCAGTAGTTTACACAGTATGTTTTCTACATACACTACTGGTCAAAAGTTTTAGAACACCCCAATTTTGCTAGATTTTTATTGAAATTTAAACAGTTCAAGTCCAATAAATAGCTTGAAATAGTACAAAGGTACGTGCTAAACAGCCAGAGATTAAAAAAAGGGTCAGAATTTTACAAAAAGGCCTTTTTCAGGGAACAAGAAATTCAACTTTAAGCTAGTCTGCACCGGTGGAGGTTGATCAAGCCTTGAAAGTTGTAATACTATCATCATAACTTATAATCACAAGAGTTTCTATCATCCTCTTCTTCCTGTGTAAGACATTATGAGTGTCAATCCATCACACCTCAGTTTTTTTTTTTACCTAGTGTAGTGTTTTAAAGTAAACATGATCATTTTTACATAGTGGTCATAGTCTGTTCTGGCTCAAATGTTATTATTGGTACAGTATTATGAGATTAGTCCTTTGTAAGATAATCAGCATACAGCTTTGTACCTGCTAAACGTGGCCTGGATTTGTTTTTGGTTTTAATATATATATTTACCAGATGACCTATGGGGTATTTTATGGGATAAAGGCTTAGGCTGCAGGCTTTCATGTGGTTTAAGAAGTGTTAGAATTTGGATGAGGAGAGTAGGCAGTGACATGAAAGGAGTTTTGACGTAAAAAGCAATTTTAGACACATGGTAGTGGTTAGAACGGGTTTAGAGCTGATATGATCTGGATTAGGTAAACAATCATTCACCCGAGAAGGAATTTAAATCAGCCTGGAGAAAACGGGTCTTGTGGATTTCTTTTGTTTATTTTTAGGTGCTCATTATGGGTTATTACTGTATATCTCTTCACCTCAGTCTGTCTCCTTTTTGTTTTTTACACTGTGGTTGTTCTTATTCTGTCCCTCAACAATCAACATCTTAAACGGTTTTTGCTCTTTTTCCAGAAAAAAAAACAGACCTTACTAAGTTTATGAGTTTTTATTTTTTTAAATAATCCATTGGAGTTATGTATAATGAACTCTAATGGCTTTGTAATGTATGTTTTATGGTTAGCCTCTTTTTAATATTTTTGTCATATTTTCTACACATTTTTCTACACTTTCGACACTAAGTTATTGAGCTCTTAAATTTACATGCTTTCTCAGTTGTTTCTTCCCATCAAACGTAGGTATCTTTAACCTTTTTACCAACTAATGTAATCACATGAAGGTTACACTCTGTTTTGTTTGTTTGTGTTACTTTTTGCAGATTACAATTTACTGTCTTAAATTTCAGTATTTTGTGTTAATAGCATAAACTGCAGTGGACGCTGACTGTTTGGTCCTGTGGTGATCTGAGTATTGAGACAAAGATCAAGGTCTTCAAGTGCCTCAGGTCAATAACCACAACAACAGTGGATCTGCCAGGAAAACGTGAGTTATAAAATAAATAGAACCTATGTAGGTCTGACTCTGCAGGCCAGTGGAGCTGTCATACAGACCTGCTGTATCAATCAAACCCCAGCGCAGCAGGCATTCGTCAGACTATTTGCCTAAATATCTTATTAATATAAAAAATTGATGATGAAAATTGAGATGACTAATTAAGTTTGGGACCAGGATGGCCCCTGTTGATATGTTATTCACTTTTAAATAAGAAGTCCAGTGTACTGTAAATCTATGGGACCAGAGCTTTCTGGAGTCAGAGGTTGTCCCAGTGGCTGCCATCGGTATTACAACTTCAAATTATTCATGCATCAGCTTCATTGCACAGCTGCAACTGTGCTCTATGTTTCTAGGAAAAGAAAGACTTCTTTCACCTGTGGAGGTTTTTTGTAGGGAGTGTTACATCTCATCATCCATGATTACTGGTTCTTCTATTTAGTGTTTCACAAAGGCTGTTCTTTTGCCTACAATGAAAGGCTGCTATTATGTTGAGTGCCTGTGTTTAGTTCCATTTCAAAAAGCATATCCTGACATATATCTGTTGACACGAGCTATACTATCTGACAATGAAAATATTGCAGCCACTCTGGTTTTCATTAATGAGTGCCACTTAAACCCATCTGTCCTCACTGCCATCTCAGTATTGACTGCAGCTTATTCTCCCTCCTATCTGGTAGCTGCTTTTCAGCTAAGTGGCTGGTATGAGCAGGCGCCAGTAACTCATCCCAGACCACGGAGAAGACTTTAATCGATAAGTGTAGAGTGTGTGGGAGTGTGTGTCAGGATAGATGTGCGGATGTGCACAGCGGTTGGTCAGGGGAATATGCGCTGACATAATGCCATAATTGAATCACTCTCCTGAGCAGGTTTTTTTTTCCTTTTGGCTCACAAACCTGTGCTAACTTTATATAATGTTACATAACAGTGCTGTTGTGTTTGAGCTGCATTATCCTTAGCCCATAGTGTGTTTCTATCAGGTTTACTGTGCCAGGTTTCCACTTTCACAGCTTTGTAATCAGGGAGTGCCTGGCAGTGTTTTGTTCTTAGGGAAATGTATTTGTGGAGATAAAAAGGTGCCAATCAGCTCCAGAGTTGAACCGAAGTGTTGAGTTTTCTAAAGTGTTACTTCTTAATTAACAGTGACCATGTCAGTTCACCCAAATGGGAAAAAGGCATCTTCTCACCTAATCTGAGTGTTGTTATACCACTGTTTATATTTTTGCACATAAGAGTTTAGAATCATCCCTAATACAACCTGGACCTGTCTTTCCCAAACTTATAGTCAAAACCCATAATAGGATATTGAACATTTTTCTGTTTAATCTTCAACTTGTTTTTGTTTTTAATTAAGTTTTTGTTTTTTTTTCTTACATTAATTATGGAGTTATTTATTTTTGGTCATGTCTTTGATTAGACTACCATATTTTCCAGGTCCTAAGTCGCTCCGGAATGTTAGTCGCATGAGCCAAAACATGCATAATGAAGAAGAAAAAAACGTGTATTAGTTGCTCTGCAGAACAGGTTGCATTTGTTCGGGGAATGCACGTCAAGCGCGCGGCCACGGCCCCAGAAGGGAGAGCTCGCGGCTTGCCTCTCCGCCTCACCGGGTAAGCGACGGTACCGACATGTTCGGTATTAAGCTGATGGCAGGTATGGGTGTTACCGGTAATGCCTACATTTTAAATAGTCAGTAATACAGATGTGGCAGATGCAGGTACACAAGCCTAGAGCGACGTCTAGCGGCTGTCAGTGTGACAAACACCTTATAGTTGAATTTATTTACTATACAAGTCGCTCTGATGTATTTGTCGCTGCCCTAGCCAGACTATGCAAAAAACGGCGACTTGTAATCCAGAAAATATGGTAGTCATTTATCACATTATTTTCATTTAATTTATTTCTTGCTTATTTTTTCTTGTTCTTGATTATTTTGTTTATTTTAGCCCTATTTTCTTGATTATTTTGTTTATTTTTGTCCTATTTTCTTGATTGATTTGTTCATCTTTGTTCCATTTTTTTCATTTTGCTAATTTTCTTGTTTATTTTGTTAATATTTCTTCTTTTTATCATTTTGGGTGCAGTTTTGTTTATTTTTCTTTCAATTTTTACCAATAATGTTGCTTATAATTTGCTTGTAATTTTTTTTCATTTTGATATAGTTTAGTTTAGTTTAATTTAGTTTAGTTTACCGTAGTTTAGTTTAGTTTATGGACATGAATGTTGTAAAAATGTATTAAAATGTAATAAATATAAAGTAACAAAATAAGCTCAGTAGCTCTGTTTTTGTCTCCTACATTTAAAGAGCAAAATAAAAAAAAAAAAAATTACATTACATGGGGATTTAGTTACAGCACAAAATAAAGATGTTGTGTCCATGTATAATTAATTTTTCTCAGTTTGGGTCCCAAGGAGGCAACACAAACTGTTAACTCGCTGAGGTTATGTTTTTATCTCATCAGTTTACTTTCAGTAATGGTAAGATTATCTATTCCATTTTCACCAGAGAATGAATCTCTAAAATCCATCACTATGTATTAAAAGTTACTCCTGGTTTCATGCTGCTAAAGGAAAATAAGTCTTGTGTATGTGAGCCTTTTATCCTATTGCCTCATTTGAAGACTGCAGTATCAACAGCCTGTGAAGTCTGCAGCCACTGCAGAGGCAACAGCTCAGCACAAACTTACCCATAATGCATTTACTGTTTCTCGCTGCCAAGGAGAGTAAGTACTTGAATGGACTGACGTTACACTATTTTCCCAGTGCAGTGCAGTAAAGCTTTAACCTTAAAGGTGTGTGTGCCTTTACGCAGCGCTGTTTGTTGTATCAGTGGTTATACAATGATACAGTTACGGAGGAGATAGAGGTTGCATGCAGGAGAGGTCTGCATCGTTTCAGCTCCTGTCACTGGATGCATCACCCAGCCCTCTGTGCAAATATCTGTGTAGGAGTTTGCAGACAGATGGGCACTGACAAACATCAGCAGCGACAGTATCAGTTATAACCGATGCATAAATGAGGATGACAGAAAATAAACTGAGGATATTTGACCTTTTTTGCCTACAGATTTGTGCTCATCAGTTAATAGCATGACATTTTTACGAGCTACAAAGTCTGTATATTGGATACAAATGGCAGCTGTAATGGAATTTCCCTATGGGCATTAATAAAGTTAATTATATATATATGCAGGTTCGAATCCCACTAGAGGCAAGTGTGCTTATATGTTAATGAGCAAAAATATGCTAATAAGCTGATACCAACATCCAGTGTGGGTCCTTAGGCAAGACCCTTTGCACTATGGCCCACCTCATACAATGATGAGAGAGAAACAAATGAATGTCATGCCGGCTCAGACGTCGCCCGGACAAATACAGTAAGGTCTGTGTCAGGTGCTGGGGAACCAGAACACCTTGATGAAAAATGGGCTACTGGAACATGACGGAAATGGGCGAGATGCGAGAACGTGGCTCTGTTGGAATGCTACTACTCCAGTAACCCTAATCAGAGGGGTTACATGGAAAGAATATGGGACAAATGGTTAATTCGAAACCCACATTCAACACTAACGGCAAAACAACTAGTAGCTCAGTGTTCCAACATCCACAAACGACAGCTGCAATCACAACTTGAGACAAGGTGCAACACAGATGCTGCGGCAAGGGGGAGCCAGGACGCCAGGTCAGAGGGGAATTAACAATGACTCCCCATCCAGAGATTGGGTACGAGAGAAAGTGAAGCCAGATGAATAAACCGGCAGTTCTCAACCCAACCAGCAAAAGTGTACGCTCAGTGGCAGGGTAA
>JAQQAE010014184.1:0-12482 GCA_029823295.1 Pseudamia nigra | reverse complement strand
AGGCAACCGAACCAGATGGCCACGCGGCCCCTCCTCTTGTTGTGGAGGAGCAGCGGCTCTACTCTGAGCCCTTCCTGGATGACTGAGCTTCTCACCTTATCTCTGAAGGAGAGCCCAGCCACCCTGTGGAGGAAACTCATTTCGGCTGCTTGTATCCTGGATCTTGTTCTTTCGGTCATGACTCACAGCTATAGATGAGGGTAGGAACGTAGATCGACCGGTAAGTCGAGAGCTTCACCTTTCAGCTCAGCTCCTTCTTCACCACGACGGCCCGATGCAGAGTCCACATCACTGCAGACGCTGCACCGATCCGCCTGCTGATCTCCTGCTCCATTGTTCCCTCACTTGTGAACAAGACCCCAAGATACTTGAACTCCTCCACCTGAGGCAGGACCTCATCCCCGACCTGGAGGCAGCGCTCCACCCTTTTCCGGCTGGGGACCATGGTCTCAGATTGATGATCAGGGATGAAAATATTAATTTTATTTACAGAGGGATGAATGAACTAATGCAACCCAGTGAGCGTCATTGTTTTACCTGTTAATATCTGTAGGCTCTGTAGGTATGAGGCCAAAATGCACATAAGTAAATGTGGTTTCTGTGTTCATGTTGCTGAAACAGAACCAAATCTACAGTATATTACTTTAAACACTGGCTCAAATTTAACCTCAGCCATAAAATGCACCGGTACAGGCAGACTGTAATATTTCTACAGTGGTCCAGGTTGGATAGCCACTGTCAAATTTCAGTGAATTCTGGACTCGGGTGTTAGTCCACTTCACCAGGTTCTGATCCACTTTAAGGCTTATTTGTATAATAAACCTGTATTTTACATCTCTGTTTAATAAAAGGTATTTAAACATGGTAGCTTTTGTTGCTACAATCGGGACCAGTCAGCTTCAGCTAAAGCCACTCTCAGTTCCCTGTGTGCTGTGAAAAGGGCTAAAAACACCCTGCAAACTAAATAGGTTCCTGCAGTGTGAACAGAAACGGAAGGGGGTGCTTTTAGAAACGCCTCTACAATCTATGAAAAGGTTCCTGCAGGAAAGTGTCACGACCACATTCACACAGCAGCCATTCTCCTCTAAAGTCACATTCATGGTGTCAAGCTCAAATGCTGCAATCTATAGTACACAAGATATGGCTATTAATAAATTAGACTAATGCTCGAACATAAACATTTTTGATGTATTTTTGATATCAATGTCTTCCTTTCGTCTCCTCTCCTTCTGCATCAGTACATCGCTGCATTCAAAGCAGTGCAGTAGGTCTTCAGACAGTTCCTCAGATCCTCTGATGTCCTTTTCTTAACTTTTGACACAGAGTCAAAACATGTTTCTTTGACACAGATTTGATCTCAGGAAAAAGTCACACGGTGCTAGATCAGATGAATATGGAGGATGATAAAGTACTGTGGTTTGTTTTTGGGTCAAACTGCTTTACTGAGAGCGCTGTGAGAGCCGGAGTGTTGTGTTGAACAAATGAAACTGTTCTTCCACAGTTTCATGTCTGTCGTTCATTTTGAATGACTTGTTCAACTTGTTGAATGTTTTCAGCTCAACTTTTAAACTCACGTGTGACTTCAGTCAGTATCTAGCAATGAAGACGACGTCACTTATTGTAAACAGTTGTGTCAATATCCAACCTTCAATATAACACTGAACCACATCATTTCATCGTGTTTGTATCATAATTTACAGACTGCCCATTTTTAAAGTGAAGCAAAATAAAACAGCAAAATGACACCGTACTGTGACATTCAGAATCATCCAGAGCTTAGTATAAATGTGCAGGCACTTGTGTAGAGCTGTAATCTGAATTTCAAATATTATTAGTGTTGCTGAGTAGGCGTAGGAGGCTGTAAAACATGTTATACTTGTTTAAATGTTCTGTTGGAGTGTGCATTGGTGAGACTGTGCCACCAATTGCTTAAGTGGTCTTTTCTGAGAACATCAGCACTCTGCAGGAGTGAGCGCTAAGAAAATGCAAGCTGGACTAAAACCAACGTGTATGTGTTTGTGTCTTTATCTGGACACGTGGCTGGAGGTGTTTTTATCGGAGAAGCCGCCTCAGGCCTCGTGACGGTCTGTGTGCACTCGCCTGGTCTTCTGATGACTAGCACTAAGACCTTTAAACTGTACATGGCTTTATTAGTGTAGAGCTTTGTTTTTTAAAAGGCCAGCAGCCTACATGTGTTGTGCAGCTGATTGCATGCTTTTAGTCATTTTGGTTAACTATTTAGTTCAAGGTATTTTTTTCAGGGTGTTTTTTTTTTTCATTTCTGAGCCACTGTGTATCATTAAAACCACATATTTAATTGAAAATAGTACAAAGATTACATATCACATGATGAAACTGAGAATTTTGTTTTGTGAACATACTGTAACAGCCACATTTCAAAATGCAGAGCCAAGGTCATGTATTACATTCAGGTGCATCCCCTCTTCTTTTAACAACACTCCGAAGGCGTTTGAGAACTGAGGAGGCCAGTCTGAAAATGTGGACTTTCATGTTGTTGGAATACGTGCACAAAGTGGTTTGACATTGTCTGGTTGAAATAAACAAGACCTTCCCTGATAAAGACTTGGCAGCCTATGTTCTGCCAAAACCCATAAGTATATTTCAGTATTAACATTTTCTTAACAAATTTGGGGTAATGCATCCCCACACCATCACATGAAAAGGTGCATGGTCTCTCTCTGAAGTAACATCAACAATTTTGCGAACACAAAGCATAATTGTATCCTGAACAACAAAAGAAATGCAGGTACATTCTAATAATGTTTTATATGTACGATAATATGCAGAATATACACAGGCTGTGACAAACAATGGTAAATGAAAGCGGTAGCAGTGACTTCCTCGTTCTGGATCAGAACAGCCAACATGTATGACCACCATGTGCTGCACTTCATGCTACTAATCTTTGTTCATTGAAACCACTGAATGACAGATTTCATGTGTGGTTTGGTCTGCCGTGCCTCCCGTGAGGCATTTTGAAGCTGAACGTCAGTGTCAGGATGGTGATACAGACTCAAACACGCTGATCCAGATTAAGTGTCGTATGGGTGGCATATCCAGTGAGAATGCTGACCAGGGAAGTGGACCGACATTATTCAGTCTGAAGAATCCAGTCACAACCCTCACCGTATGCGGACATGTGTTGTCGCGCTGCAATGTCAGATTGTGGCGCTGCACAAATGGTACTGTCCTCTCGAGTGTATCTAGAAAAACGTGTTTGTTTTGTTGTTCAGTATTCTGATCTCCAGTGCAGTCTTTATCAGACTAGTGAACCGACTCACCGTCTTTACATCAAAAAGCCTCCTTGGGATGTTCTTTTTATACCGTTGTTACTAACTTGTTGCCCATTAGCCTCAGTAATCATGAAATGTTCCCCCAGGTGTTTATTTTTTATGCATTTCACAACTTGCATGTAATTTTCCAAAAACACATTTCTCAGTTTCAACTTTTGATATGCTGTCTTTGTGTCATTTTCAGTTAAATCACAGGTTTTAGTGTTTTGCTAATCATCCCTTTTTATTTTTGACATTTTACACTTGAGCACATGAACCCCCTCCCCCCCATGACCCCCCCCACACACACACACACACCTGCAACCACAGCACATAAGCCCCTCCAAGACCTCAGGAAACCCCTTTAAGTTATACTATCATATAGCATCTCCTGCACTTCACCGGATTTCAAGACAAAATGTGCTCTTTCCTGGAAGCTGTTTTATTTTGTGCATTTCCTTTGTTTTGTCCCATCCATCGTGTTGTCTGGCTCCGGGTCGTCGGGGCAACAGCCTAAGCAGCGAAGCCCAGACTTCCCTCTCCCCAGCCACCTCCTTTCACAGTATAACATGATGCATAAAAATAAATTTTAAAACCAAAACCAATTTGCATGGTACTAAAGAAAGCTATAAGAATCATAAACTGGTGAAATTAGTATGAACAAAACCAACCTACTACTCACTAACCTACATACTTTAAAATTTTATGAGTTGGTTGATATTCTATCTATTCAAATAAATAAATAAACTGAAATTGCACAGTTAGTGTAGTACAAGGTCATGCTATAATGTTGTAACTTTCTGTGATGTTAGAACATCTCATAAAAATGTTACATGATCATTAATTCCCAGTAAACAATCATGTCCCATTATAATAATGTGAGATGTGATTAGACGTGGTAACGCTGCAGCCCCTCGCCTGCTGGGCTCAGCTGGAGTTGCACCGTCGTCAGGTGTCAGTGCAGCAGGAACACATCGACCCAGGCTGAAGAGCATATGGAGGTGCGATTATGTGCTGCCCCTTATCTGACCGACCTTGAACGCTGATATCCTCTCTGACCTAATGCTTCACATCTGCACATCTCCTCCTCTTCACTCCCTCCACTCATACCCCTGTCTTCTTTTCACAGGAAGCACGTGCAGAACGGGATCACCAAGGAGAAACATCTATAACGAGTTTTCCGTCGCCACCACCTGGCATCGGGCTGCAAGTACAAGCACGACGAGATGCCCTCGTCTGGTCGGCACACCTGGAAAAGAAAGGAAAATACTACAATGGCAATGAATTTTTACTCTTTTTATTTGTTTTAGAAGATTTCATTTCATCACTGTCATTCTGTTCTCAGTTTTTTTTATTAGAACACTGTGAATGTTATTTCAGGTGAACTTTTGTCTTATGTTGTTGCTAATTTGACAGTTGACAGTAGAGGCAGTGACAGTGGTTGTTGGACTGTGGTTGTCATGTGCAGTACAGGGCGTCAGAATCCAGCATCCAGACCTGAGAACAACCTGCGGTGCTTTCATGTGGACCTGCACTAACCCGGTTGTAAAGAAATCAGTGTGCTGCAGGGGTTGGATGTGTTCACTGTCAACCAAACAGTGTTTCCTGCAGTTGGTGTGTTAATGTCTTTGTTTTCCGTCCATCCCAGACTCCAGACACGAGGAGTAAAATACTCGACGTGACTGATTGAAAAGGGAAACACTGTGTGTTACTCATACGGTGATGCAGCAGAGCCTGGCATCATCCGCTGCTGTTTCCCTACATGTATTGATTTTCTGATCATTGTCAGTGGTGGCGTTGGCCTCGGCCCCCTGCAGCCCCCCTTCTGCTTTCGGACTGTGTATGTGTAGGAGTGTATGTTTGTGCGTTGGTGGCAGGATGCTGACAGTGTGCATGTGGTCTTTTAAATGTGCTGGGTTTGACAGAAACATTTCACCTCTCAGTTTGAGGTTCATCTCCTGGACTGAAGCTCAACACATTTTTCTGGGATTATTTTCTTGGCATTCCTGTCCGAAAATACCTTTTGGTACCACTTTACAATACAGGCATCCTTATAACAAGATTCTAAGTACTTTATGAGGCATTAATAACTACATCAGAATGCCTAGATGTAGTTATGTAGTCATACTGATGTCATGTCTAAAAATGAACAAATTAATTGCACAAATGACTGTAATTATCATGACTGATAGTGTTTTTCTTCTTGAAGCTTGTAATAACTGATATGTGAATGTTAAATGACCAATATGTCCAAAGGAAACATATTTGACATTTTTATCCTAAAACACAGATTCTGTCGTCTGAATATCACATTTAAATTGTTGAATGAATAGTCATAGTATAATAGTCCAGTAAGCATGAAAAAACGAGACATTCTGCAGAGATTCAGGATAACAACCACTCGATATGAGGTCAGTTACTGACAGACCAGTCGGCACCTGTGGATCAACGACACACACACAAACCGTCACGTCACCCATTCGTTTCTGAGCTGTTGTTTTACACCTTCTCAGTCTGCATTTTAGAAAACGGACAAATGTGGAAGACTGTAAAGAGTCAGGATGGTTTAGGAGTAAACTAATGATACTGACTTGGTAAAACATCAAGAAATGCCGAGCGAAGTCATTTTGTTAATAAAACCACTGAGCCACAACTAGAAAATAATGTTTTATGAAACAAACAGATGTTACAGAGGAGGTGGAGTTTTATACAAACCTGTCTATTTACTGCAATATCTTAATAACAAAGTCAAAACTTAAAGAAGGAGCACATGGCTTATTAGACGCTCCAAATAAAACATTTGAGGCCATGATGACTCATGATGAAGATAGTGCATCTTTAACTGGAAAACTGTCCATCTCTCAAGAGATGGCGTGGGATTGCGAATCAAAATATTTGAACTTACTGGAAAAGTGCAATAGTTTAAAAAAAACTATTCAGTGGAGTAGTAATCAAAGGATCGAAGCACTGTCGTTGCCATGGTAAACACACATTCAGTTAGTCTTCCATTTATTTCGGATGGGAAAAAAATGGTCAAAAAGGCTTACTATTTTAAAAATTGTATATGTTAGAATTATGAAGAGCAATAGCAGAGATGAACTGAATAAGATGAACAATGTGAATGGTTTCAATCAGACAAAAAAATGTAGGATCAGTTAACTGACAAAAAAACGGACAGAAGTGGAAGAAGAAGAATAAGTTTAAATAGTGAAGATAACAACGGTGGGAGCTGTATGAGTCAACAATGCCACTGTGAAACTCCACACTGCACTGCATCATCCATACACTATGTTTTATGTGCATCATCTGCTGATATATATGTTTAGGACAGAGAAGAGTGAAGAAGAATTTTGTTATTTTCTGACTTTTACACAATGTATGTTCTATAACTCAGACAAATAACCCACAGATAAAACTGTCCAACACTGATGCCATGTCTGTTAACACCGGAAATAGACATAACCTGAATATTTATGACCTGAATCATTATTCTTAATTGATCATAAAATGAATGTCTTCCTCTTAACCTATGTTGTGAATAAATTAATCAAAAAATATTGTTTACTATAAGATACAAATATGATGTCAGTTTACCGTGTTTTCTAAATTCGGATCTAGACGATGCATTTGGAAGCTGTAACAGTCATTAATGCTTCATAAAGTGTTCATAACCTTATGAATCATATTTTATAAGCGTGCTCTTGGTGAAAAGTGGTCAGAGTCTTTTTGTTTCTTTGTATTTTTCCTCAGTGTGCATCGTGAAGCATCTGTCGCTGCACTGATATGAAGGCAGAACAAGCTGATTGCTGGGATAATGACGGCAAAAAAAAAGCTGGAATTGATTGGCCGGGTTTTTCCGTCACCTTCATCATTTCATTTGTTTTTAACTATCGACTGACTGAAATAACATTTGTCAGCGGTTCGTGGGTGGCGGCGGCTGTCGGGCTCCATATGATTGGAACACTCACCCTGAACCTGTGTAGAAATACAAATCCGTATGATAAACCTATGTATGCACACACTATGGTATTCAGGAATGCATGACGCGGAATGATTTTGGACAATATGCTATGAAATTTAACAAACAAATGATTAAGAAAAAAAAGTCCACGCGCTATGTAATAACGCTGTTTGTACTCATTTCTGAAATGTTGAAGTGAACTGTGAAGCAGCTGAGGTGCTTCAACACAAACCAGTGGGAAACAAACTCTGGAACGGTCCAATCAGAACGCCAGCTGTGTCCACACGCCAGATTTTGGGGGGATTTGTCCTCTTCGGTATTTGCATACATCTTACCACAGTATTTTTTACATAGATGAGGGCAGTTTTATTCGTTTTTTTGTCAATTTTCCTTGATTGTTTTATTCATTTTGCTGGTTTTGTTATTCATTTTATTGATTTTTTTGCTCATTTTGTAGCTTCGAAGGCGTGAGGCATCCAGAATTTATCCTCTGCGGCTCAGGACCTCCACCCTTTCATCCCACCCGGGCCGGGGCTGTTACACGGTCCTGGGGCCCGTGTCCCGGGCAGAGGCAGGGTGGTAGAGGGTCTGTAAAGGATGGTGACAGGAGGAGGGCGAATGACCCAGGAAACTGGCTCCAGTTTGTCCGGGTAGAGTTCTAAAGAACAGAACGGGAAATGGGTGAGAAATTGTGTCACAAAATTGGCTTCCTTCACCCCTCGCTCAAACCACCTATACTCTCTGGCCAAGATCTGAACATTGTTGTCTTTAAAGGAATGTTCTTTGTCCTTGAGATACTAGAGTTAGAACTGAAGAAGCTTCCTGGATATGTAGCGAAACGTCTTCCATCCAAGTCACCAGTCCACTTCATGGACACCATGACCTGGATGACTGACAACCTTCACAGACATTTTGTAGCTATTTTATTCATTTTTTTGCCATTTTGTTGCGTATACTGTCCATTTTATCATTTTTTTCTTGACTATTTGATTTATTTTGCTGATTTTGTTGAGTATATTATTTCATTTTCGTTATTATTTTGATCATTGTTTCCCCCTCGATTCATACTTTAGTCTGATATGCAAATATTGATGTGGTAACACTTTACCAGAACACGGAATATGAAGCGTTCAATGCTCCATCTAAACCCACCCTCCACTCCCCCCACTCTGGAGGATTTAAGCCCCACTGGTTGCATGTGTTTGACTGGACTCGTCCAGTAAATAAGGGATCGTCTTCATTCTTCCTCCCCTTCGATCCAATTCGAGCTCTTGCTCTGATGAACAGCGCGCTTGTGCTGCCGGAACATGTCGCAGATGTGATCGTCCGCCCACAGGAGAAGCAGCGTCGGCCATCTTTGTTCGTCTTCCACATTCCCCCGTGTCGAGCGCTCGAGTGGGGGGGGGGGGCTTTTAATTTCACTCTTATCTCTAGTTCAGGTTGCTGCTTTGTTTGGAATTGCTGCTGCTGTTTTTTTTTTTTTCCTCTGAGAGCACTGTTTGAATTCCAGTTTTTTTTTTTTTTCTGTTGATCATAGTCTGCTCAGATAACCAGGGACCAGGGTGAGTCATTTTCATCATCTACATCACAAAAACGTGGATTTACATCCATTTGAATCAAAATGCTGGTTCATTCAACAACCCTGTTTCCAAAAGTGTGTAGCATGTCAACAGAAAATGAATGGGATGATTTGCAGATCAGTGAGTCCATAGTTCACTGAACATAACATGAGATACCATGTCAAATATTGAGTAAATTGATAGTCCTCGAAAATAAGATGCTCGCAGTACATTTTAGAAAGTTGGGTCAGAAGTGACGGAGAACTGGAAAACACACCTGGTCTAACATCTCACCACCACTGAGGTCATTTGGAAACGAGTTGGGAACACGACAGTAGAAAAAATTATAATTCTCCTCAGTGTAAAATTGCACAGAACTGCCTCAGTCCATAAAATCATTTCGAGGTTCTGAAGAAATCTTTGTACACGATGGACAAGACCAACAGTAGATGTCGGATCCTCACTGAAGTCACTGGTGTTTTTGGAAGGAATCACGGACGACCTGGAATAAACAGAAGAGGAACCGTTTGGCTTCTTATCAGTTCAGAAGCATCTGTGATGGTGCGGAGGCTCATCATACACGTGGGTAACATGCACGTATGTGAAAGCAATGTTAACTAGAAAAAGAGCATTAAAGGGCCAACGCATACCCTGCTCATGTGCACAGACGGTAACAATGATCCACAACTAGGATTCTATCATACTTTTACTTCAACCAGATGAGATCAAATCATTTTCCAGTGATTTTGTAGCTAACATTAGTTCTTTAACCCCCACTGGTTGCATCAAAAATTAACTGTGGCTATGAAGTCATATTATTATAACTTCAGAATATTCTGGTCATTTTAAGATCATGTCTGTAGCACTGATGTTTGTCAAGGTACGTATGATGGAAAACGTGCTTTCAAAGGCAATATCCTCAGTGACCTCGACTTTGACCGATCCAGCCCAGGAGAGACTCATCTGGAGATATCATCCAAGAAATATTCCCACCAGGTGTGTTGAAAATCCATCCAGGCGTTCTCATGTTATCCTGCACACGTACTGGCTGCCATGGTAACGATGGAACACACTGCTAAGTAGATCATGTCTTTTTTAGCGAAGGTCTCGTTTATTTCTGCACAAATTCAAACAGCATAGCTCAAGACTAAGTCTGGGTGCTAAACTGGCCTGTTGGAATTTTAACACCTTGAAACAGTTTGTGTTACAGGACTTACAGTTCCCTTTTTGGCCCGAAGTCCTGACTTGTCACCTTTTTAAAAATGTTTAATGCGTTATGAAATGCAACATACAACAATGGAGACCCACTGGTGAGCAGAATGGGAACATAATGGTTTCTTCAGTTCCCAAACATTGTTATTCAAAGAAGAGCTGATGCAACAATCAACGTTTTTTTAAAAATGTGTTACCGGCATGAAATTCAAAAGAATTCGTTTCTCATTTCTCAGGTCGTCTTTGTGCTACTTTCAGTTCAATATGAGGTTTGATGTTCTGTAGATCATCACATTCTGTGTCAATTCCCATGTTACACACTGACTCAGTCTTTTTGGAAGCTGGTTATACATGTACTGTAACATGCTTCGTCAAACATGTTGCCATGTGTAATATATACCAGGTCTGTTTTTTTGGCACAGTGTTCTGGCAGGACATGATCTGCTCAAACTGTGACACTAGATGGTTTAGAGATTTGGGTTTTTTTAAGTTATTGTACAAGTAAAGACGTCAAGATCCAAATGAACAGACGTGATCTGGATCCGGTGTGACTCATCCCTCCAGTCGGTGGATGAGCTGCACCTTCAGTCCCTCCATCTCCCTCCACCGTGTCCCACAACAAACAAACAGCTGCGACGATATTTACAGGACAATTGAAACTTGAGGGAGTTCAAGCATTTTGAGATGTTTTCTAAGTTAATCCTATTTAAGCACCTTGTTAATATCATGGATTCAGTTGTTGCATGTGACACCCGGTTCAGTCAGACGACTCGGTTTAAAGTAAAACACACACCTGAAATGACACGAGCAGCGGCGTCTGCTCCTGCACAGGTACTGAGGTTTAAGGGATTCTCGAGGGTCTAATGACAGAAATGGAAAATTATAGTATGTTTGGATTAGTGTGCAGTCCTGCAGACATGAGGACTGGGAAAACTCAAGTTAAATATAGCGTGTGAAAGTTTACAAACTGCACCTTTAATGTTTAAGCAAAATACATGAGGAAGGAAGCCATGTTGTAGGATTCATCTAAAAGTCCAGATGTAGGAGTTTGGGGATTATTTTTGTTCTTTCTTTGTTCAGTTTTATTCATTTTGTTCATCTTTTAAAAAGGTACACAAATTCTGGTCATTTATCTTCTTTTTTTGCCCTTTTGGGGATCTTTTGTTTGTTTTGGTGTCATTTAGTGTTTTTCTTTCTACTGTTATTTTGTTTTGACATTTTTAAATTGATAATTGTTTTGATTAGTTCCATTTTATTTCATTCCTTCTTGTTCCATTTTATTCACTTTTATAAAGTTTAGTTTTGTGATTTTTGTTATTCATTTCTATCCATTGATTGTTTTGTCACAAACGTGGAAATACTTTCCCCCAATTTTTGTTCATTTTGCTCATTTTCTTCATAATTTTACCTTTTTATTTTTCTTGTACCATTCATTTTCTTGACTATTTGTCTCAAATTAGTTCTGATTATTTAATTATCCCTTTTCCCCCTTTGTGCTCTTTTCTCTGTCTCAAATATTTTTTTTTTCTTCTGGTTTTGGTCATTTGGGTCATTTTATTGGTAATATTTCCCCTTTTGTTAATTTTCTTTCTACTGATGTCTTAACATTTCACCATAATACAAAAAAAATGAAGTATTAATGGTCAAAATTTTCAGCAGGCTCCAGAGATAGCCCAGCGTCCTGATGAGCTAAATTAAAACCGTAACAGGAACATTAATGAACGATCAGACTCCAGAGCGATGTCGTCTGACTGAACCGAGTCTTATGACAAAATCTTCCCATTAATGCTTCGATTGTGCCAAAACATCCACCTAAATTGAGGCAAGTGTTTGTGAGAGCTGGTTATGAGTGAAGAGGAGAGGAGGGGGCAGAACGAGGGCCTCAGAGACCTGCAGGTATGACTGAAAAACCCTAAATTGCACTGTAATTTATTTGTATTATTCTGATTGTTCAGTCTTAGATCAAATTAGAAAAAGGGAAGGGGAAATTAGGGAATTTTTATGACTTTTTGGAAGAATCATGAACTAAATCTCATACTCAACATGTATTTTGAGCATAGATGTTGATGTCCACTTATCGATGCTGTAAACAAAGGAAATCGCCCCCGTTTTCTTTAAAATTGTTGAAGAATTTGCTATGACTCCGATGATCGAGACACAAACTTGTTCTTTTGTAAAACAGTTCTTAAACCATTCAGCCAATGCTATCGTTTCATTTTTTTTCTCCCCATGAAATAAAACCATCCCAGTAAAGTCACTTCACTGCGTCTGGGTTTGTTTTTAATGTTTTAATCACATCTGGTGTTGTTTTCATTTGCAAACAGAAGTGCAGGGACAGTTCAGTTCAGTGCACGGATGAAAAGTGGCAAAATAAATTAAGATTCAGATGGTACCACGCTGGACTTTACCTTCGTGACGCTACAAAAGGAAACATCCCATTGGTGGGGTGGGGTGGGG
>JAQQAE010014183.1:0-12483 GCA_029823295.1 Pseudamia nigra | reverse complement strand
TTGGTGAACTTGTTAAGCCTTGAACTTCATAGACAGGTGCATCCAATCATGAGAAAAGGTATTTAAAGTAGCCAACTGCAAGTCGTTCTTGTCTTTGATTCTCCTCTGAAAAGTGGCAACATGGAGGCATCAAAACAACTCTCAAATGACCTGAAAACAAAGATTGTTGAGCATTATGGTTTAGGAGAAGGCTACAAAAAGCTATCACAGAGATTTCAGCTGTCAGTGTCCAATGTGAGGAACATAGTGAGGAAATGGAAGAACCACCGTCACAGCGGGCTGTCCATGTTCAGCAACCATCAAACCTAATTGAACTGGAGATGGAAGAATGGGCCAAAGTACCTTCATCCAGAATCTAGACACTCATTAGAGGCCTAGAGGCTGTTATTTTTACGAAGGGAGGCTCTACTAAATATTGATGTCATTTTTTTCTGTTGGGGTGCCCAAATTTATGCGCCTATCTAATTTTGTTTTGATACATATTGCGCATTTTCAGTTCATCCAATAAACCTCATTTCACTGCTGAAATATTACTGTGTCCATCAGTTATTTGATTCCAAACACCTACTGATTAAGAAATGAAAATAATAGAAATTATCAGGGGTCCCCAAACTTTTTCATATGACTAAATGTCTGGGTTTATGTTATTTTAAAAATTACTAATAAAAAATAAAAAAAGAAAAGTCAGTGTTTGTTTCTGCACTGAGTGGGGGGCTTTCATAGTTACCATTATTGTTATTTCCACTATTATTTTACATACCATTATTTCAAAGCCTCCACCAGCTTTTACAGGAAAAAAGAACATAATTTTTCTCCATAATTTTACTTTAACATGAATCAGGTGATATACATTATTAAAATTTTCCAAAAAAAATTTTTCTTTTTGCCTTCCACACATGCATCAGTGTACTTATCATTATTACGTGTATGTTTTTATTCAATGTTAACGATGTCATGTCCTTACATTGTGATTGTAGTGGAATAAAAGCTGGACTTTGGATGTGTGGAATCACACTAGCCGTGGACTATGAACTTCCAGTAATGACCTGTAGCTTATTTAACTGACCGGGATTCAACTTTCACCCACATATTGACGTGACTCATTGAAGGAACTTCCACATTACATCCACAAATGCACTATTAATTATGAGATAATAAACTAACACATGACTATGACACTATCCTGGCAACAATGTGGAATGAACGTGAAAAGCATATACAGCATACAGATTTATACTAGCATCATGTATACTATGTTTACTAATACATTTTTCTGTGTCTCTGTTTTGCATGTAGCATAGTGTTTCCTCAACTTGAAGTGTCAAAAGAATCTAATCAATTGCATTTCTGGGGACAGTTTTGGCTGCTCTGTTCTGACTATCTGGACAAACATTGAAATCTAAACTGTTTATTTACAAGCACCCAGACAAAATCCTCATAATCAGGATTTGGTCTGGATAAACAGTTGGAGACCAAATTTAAACCTGTTTTGTATCTTACACACTGCACAAAAAGACAAAACAAGGCCAACAACAAAATAGTCATTTGTAAATATTGGTACAAATTCTGCTTCCTGGCCTTGGGCCTTGGACACAAATGGCAGAAACTCAGCCAAATTTGTTATCTCACTATGGACATACAAACTAGAACCAGCTCAACTTTTGTGGATTTTTCCAATGAACTTTATCCTTATTGTGTTCTTTTTTAATAACTTGGTTTGTAAGAGCGCCGAAAATACTGTTCAGCTTGTTGCAACTTATTCATATTTACAGTATTAGTATAATTATTGTTTTTCTTAGGTATTCTTACATAAGTTAAGCATATTATATTTATTTGGATCATTTTCTTACGTTCACTGATTATAATTCCTCACAACTAATGATTATGAAGAAGAAGAGTGTTTAATGGCGGGCGTTGGTGCTATCTCTCACCTTTGTGTGTGTGGTGTGTTTTGTTGCATCGTCAGTGTGACCCTCCACGTGTTGACTGTTGACAAAGGCAGAGCTTGGCTAGCAGGCTCTGATAACACGGACCTTTATAAGTCAGATGGAAGGACGATTCACTCTGCAGACCTCTGATCTTCAGGTGAAGGACATGCTGAAACACACGTACTGATCGATTTGACTTTCATTGAAAAAGCCTTTGACAGATTGTATAGGAGAGAATGGATGCAGTTAATTTGCAGAAATTTTGCAGCAATTAATTTCTATTAATATAACATATTTCCATCTTTCCCTTCACAGAAACATGAACATGTATCTTCAAGTGTTGCCATTTGTCTTGTCATTCTTGACAACAACTTCAGGTAGAGAACGGTTCTCATATGTAGCATGTTTTATTTGGAAGTGTATTTCTTTTTATAAATTTGTCTCTCTTTATCTGCAGCATACCCACTCCAACATAACACCCGAGAAGCAGCCTGGGGTGATTCAAAAGCAAACCAAGCACATGTCAAAAATGGACTCATCAAGGCCATAGAGTAAGTAGTGACTCAGTTAAAGACCTGAATAAAATTTGAATTGATATTCTCAGGTCAAGTAAGAATATATGAATGTACAAAACCTTGATATGATTTTTCTGTGTGTCTCTTTCCATAGTAATATCTACAAAAGCCAGATAGAGAGCAATGGCCTTTACACCCAAGGAGATGATGCAAACAAAAGCCCAGTAGCTGATGAATTGCAACTCAAGCTCAACATGGAGTCAGAGCGAATAAGAATCCGCCTTCGCCAGGAGTTGGTTAAGCTGCAAGGGAAGTTGTCCCCATCTCCACTCCATCTAAGCTCTGCTGTGGCCAGAATGAGGGCGCACTTGGCCCCCTTAACTCAACAGCTTCAGAGTTCTCTCAGCAGCCACACTCAGGATCTGTGTGGCCAGGTGAACCTATATCTACAAGGCCTGGAGGCTCAGGCCCAGGCAGAAGATGGTACCTTTCTCCACCAGGAGGCACTTCAGTGGATGAGCCAAACCCTGGAGCACAGCAGCTCTAAGCTGGCTGACCTCATCAGCAACTACCAATCTCAGACTTTTGAGGTGATTGAACATGTGAAAGAAATCAGCGCTAGTGAGGGAGAGACAGCATCAACAGCTTTCTGGCAGGAAATGAGCTCTAGGCTGGGACAGGAAGTGAGCTCCCTGAGGGTTGAAGTGCAGAATAGAGTGGGAATTCTCAGAGAGGAGCTTTCTACTCTGACTATAACTGCACAGAATTTTCAGGCCAAAGTGACTGCCAGCATGAAGCGCTTTTGTCAAAATGCAGCTCTGCAAAGCCAAGTGTTTCAAGCTCAGATGGAGAGGCTGCTTGTGGAACTGGAAAAAGACCTGGCCGTCCAGAGAGGCTCCAGAATGTCATCCTCTTCTTTGTCAGGGGGCACTTTGCAGGAGGACTTCTCAATCAGACTCTCCGCTCTGATTCAGGACATTTTGCACTCAGTGCAGTGACAAAGATAACTGCAATTTTTTTCAACATGTTATGATCCCATGGGATCTCATTTGAATCACTCTAGTTTACTGTTTGCATTCAGTGCAGCAAAGTAAGTAGCATGTCCATATTTATGACTGTATTGACTTGATCCATGTATTTTTGCTCATTTTGTATATGAATGAAATAGAAAGTACTATATTTACTGTTTTGTGTAAAAAGACACTGCTTACTGAGAGTAAAGGGTTTAATATTGTTTAAATTGTGTGTTTTACTTTTGTAAATAAACACCATCAACCACAGAGTGCAGCACAAACTTCATTTATTATCAATGCGAAATACATAACAGTAGGACTGACTTATTTTCCATATTTTAATGTTTTTTACAGTGCGTGGGAATGCAACTGAAAATCTTTACAATACACCCAAAGCCACTAAGACCTGATTTGCATTTGTTGAATCTGACCCTTTAATAAAGCAAATAGAGACACAAATATTGTTCCTTCACACCACATACACGCAACCTAAATCCAAATACCAGGTGCATAGATGGAAAAAGTCAAACACCATAACACATAGCATATATAAATAGTAACCTCACCAGTAACATCAGGACACTATTTGATGTGAAAGGGCCTGTCATTCAAAAGTGTGGGGGAGTCCTCTCGCCCAGTAAAATTTTTTGAAGACAATCCAACCACCGAGAACCAGCAGGACAGCAGCAGCCGAGCCAAACACCACACCCACAACAATGCCCGTCACATCCACGCCACCGTCAGAGGCGGCATCATTACCTGATGCAAGTAGGGGAAGATAAACGGAAATGTCAGTGCTGTCAGGATTCATTTTAACAACTTAGAATGTGTTTCAATGGAGTGACATCAATAGCATTATACTCACTATGGGGAGATGCATATGGTGTCTCTGTAGTGGGGAAAAATACAAAGATAAATTTAGAGTGATATTACTTTTCAATCCCAGTAAAGGACTGAGGGGTCATTGTAAGTGGCTGGTACCTTCTCCAGCTGTGTATATGGGTCCAGCTGATATAGTGGCTGATTCACTGCTTTGCTCTCCGAAAGGCGTCGCAGATCTTTTCCTTCTGCTGTTACAAGCCTGAAAATAATAAAAACACAGCAGGTTAGTTTAGTTTGATGTAATGGATTTGGATTATTTTTCTACCAGTGTCATATTTTAGGTGTTATTTTTCATTTTATTTGTTATGATGAAAAATGTTTCAACAGTTACAGTCCTGTGGTTCTGGTTTCTTGGAGGAGGTGATTTTTTTTTGTCTTTGACACTTACAGCTAGGATTTCCTGGCATTTTTGGGGCTCGCAGAGTCTCAGTATGCAGTGCAGGTATATGCTGGACTTTTCCTGGTCACGGTGCGCAACAAAGCGGAAGGCCTCAAAGTAAAACGAAGCCACCATGGAAATGCCATTTGTTGTCACCTGTGTATTTTGGTCCACGACGCATCTGGTGAAGAGTAGAAGTGTTTAATTTCAGAGTGTATTTTACAACATTGTCAACACGTTATGGAGTGACAATGTGGCCTACTGTACTATACCCGGTGAAGAAGTTGTGCTGTTCAGTGTGTGTCACGTTGTAGGCAGTGGGAGTCGAGAAGCAGTGATCCAACAGTATGTGGAAACTGAAACAGGGCAGTAAGTCAATGAAATGCCAGCAAACACTGTTACTTATAAACAGAGGTGGGTCAAGTAAATAGAAACAGTACTCAAGTAAGAGCATTGTTACTTTCTCATTTTAATGTTTCATGCAGAAGTCCTCATAAACATCAATACATGAGTAAAAGTATAAGAGTATCTCATAAAACAAACACTCAAGCACTGAATAACTTCATTATGTACAATTTATTACAGCATAATATATATTAGATTTTACTAATTTTTGCTAATTTTTATTGCTTTTGTTCATTTTTGTTCATTTACTTGATTATATTGATTATTTTTGCTCATTGTGTTGCTTATTTTGTTTGCAATTGTTCATTTTTGTCAACTTACGTGATTATTTTTGATCATTTTTGCTCTTTGTGTTATGTTTTATCAGTTTTGTTGATTTACTTGATCGTGTTATAAATTTTAAATTGACATTCTTTTGTTTTTGTTTTTGTATTCCAGCCTTTTTTCAACCTCCTTCCTACTCATAGAGGAGGGGGAAAATATTACTGAGTAAAAGTTTTTTTAATCACAAATGTAACTGAGTAAGAGTTAAAAGTATTCTGCAAAACAACTGTTTTCAAAAATACAGTTTTTTTTTTAGAAAAACTACTCAAGTACATGTAAAAGAGTATACTGTATGTACTTGTGTACTACCCACCTCTGCTCATAAAGAAGCTTTTGTACAACCAGATTCACTTCAGACATCCACATGAGCTTGACTTACTTTCCTGTCAGGTTAACAGCCTTAATCTGTACATAGACTTTGGTCCGCAGCTCCAGACCTGTTTGGGGCACGACTAGTGGATGAGAATGGGTAGAATCCTATAGAAAAAACATAGTGGCATGAGTAAAAGACACAAGTTAAGCTGCCTTTACTTGTCATGTACACATGAAATTCTTTCTCTGCATTTGACCCATCCCCAGGGAGCGATGGGTCGGTGATGAGCAGCCACTGTGCAGTGCCAGGGGAGCTTTTTGGGAGTTAAGGGCCTTGCTCAAGGGCCTGCAGTGGTGATGATGAGGGTGGGGACAGGGGGTGGCCTTGACCTTCCCCACCCAAGTCTCCTGCCGGTCTGGGGATTCGAACCGGTGACCCTCCCTGCCCATAAAAATATGTGTAGAGGCGCAAAAAGTATTCAAACCCCTTTTGTACCACATGAAAAAAGCTGAATATTTTAGGTGGCAACACGTTAAAATCAATTTCTTTATTGTCTTATTCAGTTTTGTTAATTTTGTTTTTATTGTTATATCCATTTTGGGGAATTTTTGTTCATTTTCCTATTTGTTCTTGTAAATTACCTTACATAGGATTTTGCAATATTTGTTCATTTTCTTGACTATTTTGTTCATTTTGTCTATTTTCTTTCTCCTGTTGTACTCATTTTCCTTCAGTTGATTTTTATTTTGGTCATTTGTTTGAATTTTTGTTCATGTTGTGGATTATTTTGTTTTGTTCTTTTTTGCTAATTTTTAAATGTATTTTATTGTTTTTGTTAAATTTTATTAGTTTTTTTCTTTTTTTTTTGATCATGTCTTTGATTATTTTGTTCGGTTTACTCTTAATGTTGTGGTTTTTTGGATTTTTTCATTTTCTTAGTTTTGCTAATTTATGTGAATATTTAGTTTAATATTATTTATTCTACAGATTTTTTTTTACTTTTGATTATATCTTTTTGATTGTTTTTGTCAATTTTGTGTATTATTTTGGTCAGTTTTCCCTTGATGTTGTTTGCTTTAATTTTTTGGCTTATTTTGGCTCGTTTTCTTGTTTTTGTTCATTTACTTGGATATTTTTGCTCAATTTCATTTATTTTATTTGTTTGTTTTTGCTTTGTATATTTTTAAGTTATTTTTTTGGCCTTTTTTGGCTTTATTAGACAGTTGTACAGTGAAGATATGACAGGAAAGTGCTCTGCCAGGTACTCTACCAACTGAGCTACTGAGGCACCCAGCTTTGTTTATTTTTGATCCTTTTCTTCATTATTTTGGTCATTTTGTGCATTTTTGTCTCAGTTTTAGCCTAATTTTTGTTTCCCATTCGGCTCATTTCTTTCTTCTTTTTGTTAATTTTGTGCTTACGTATCTTCATTTTGTTTTACTGTACCACTTAAGCCACTATAGAAGATCTAAAGAGCCACAGGTTGCAGACCCCTGGTCTAGGAAATAGCCTTAAATGTATCAGACATACTGATGCCAGTGTGTACTTACATTATATAGAGCCATTTTCAGATTGTTAACAAAGGTGCCATTATTCTCTGTGGTTGCCACTGACACAGAAGAGCTGAAAGAAAAAGCACCTGATTCACAAATTGCATATTGTAGATGATCGCTGTGAAGATGAGAAGAGAACGCTATTATGATGATGACGATCCAAAGGGATGACTTACGCTATGATCTCTGTGTTGTTGATGAGGTACTCCAGTGGGTAGCGACAGGAGAAGTGGTAATAAAGGTCTGTGACGTAGCTGATCACCCCTGTATTAGACCTAGGTGTTGTAATGACGCTGGTGATAATCAGTGACTGGACACTTGAGAAATCTTGGAAGGGTCCTGTGGGGTCCGGGGCCTCATCAGCAATCTTAACAAAACAACGACACAAAGGGAAAGGGTTTGTTTGAGGTGATCTGCCAAATTCTCCGCCATCACTAAACATCTTCCAGACACGTTCTGACCTGCAGGGACTGACGGCATGGGTTATTCTGACTGTGGTTGACAGGAAGCAGGAACCGGACCACGGGAGGGTTGAGACTGGTGTCAAGGGTGCCTTTGCATTCTGAATTGTTGTACTGCCCGTTCAGTGAGAGGTCGGAGCTGTGGAAGCCTGCCCAGTTGGCTGTGCAGTAGTTCACCTCCAGGGAGATGATATTGGTGCCACAGTCAACGGTCAAGTCTGAGCTGTCTAAAGAAAACAAAGACAGAGAAAGCAGCTGACTTTTGCACAGTTTTTACTCTGGGAAGGTGATCTGGCCAAGCATATATACTTTTTTTCGTCAGCCTCATCTGTGCAGACAGCTTGCATAAAAAAATTAAAAATGATCAATTCCGGTGAAAGTGATATACATGTATAACCCTTCATGACTAATCCTGTATTTCAGTGGTGTAGTAAAGATTTAACGCTATAACCCTTTCATGCATGGTGCCCACTACACTACCCTACAAAGGCAAACTGACAGTAACGAGGTGACATTAAATGTACAGTAACTACAAAATCAAGGCAAAAAATAAAATGCAAAAAGACAGTGAGTATTTTGACTTAAAATTTTAAAAATGAGGAAAACGAGCAACATAAGAAGCAAAAGATACAAAATAGTAAAGATAATGAATAAAAGTGGATAAAACCATAAAAAATGAACAAAACAATTTAAAAAATGAACAAAGGCAAACAACACCAGAAGGAAAATTAGCAAAATAATAGGCAAAATGGAAACCTCAATCAAGGAAATTAGCCTTATAGATGATCAAATAAGAAAGATGAGCAAAAATGAATCAAATAAAAAGCAAAATCCAATCAAAGCAATTAAAAAGGTGCAAAGAAACAAAAGAAGAATCATTAACAAAATAATCAAGTAAATCAAGGCTGACAATGTCATATCCTCAACTTTTTAATCATTTATGCATGTAAGGGTTAAATAATCTTACTGGGAATATTTCACATTTCCTGAACAATTCACTAATGAATATTTATGTATATTTATTTCACATATTCAATGATATACTACTAAATTAGTAGGGTCCACCATATCAGACCATTTCAATGCCATGCTTTTGATTTATCTCTTTATGAAGTAAAAGCATTAGTGCCTGTGCTATAGCTGCAGAGCTGCAACAATTCATTGATTAATATCCAATTACTACGTTAATTGACAGCTGTTTTGATAATCAGACAATGGTCTGAGTATTTTTAGTTGTAAAAACAAGTACTTTTCAAAAAAAAAGATCTCTGATTGCAGTTTCCTTATAATGTGGATATCATCTGTTTTCTTTACTTTGCTGTCAAAGTCAAATGGATAATTTAGGGTTTTTAAATAAAACAAGATGTTTGAAGAACGACAAATGTGATAAATGCCATGGTTCCTCGTGTCACCTGAGCCACATGTTTTTCTTCTATCCCAACTTGCATGATTTTTGGACAAATTTCTTTAATATTATGTTGACTGTTCTTGGAGTAATCTTACAACTGCATCTGCTAATCGCTATACTTGTGACTCCTGATGCATCAGCGAGTTTAAACTCAACACAAAAGGATATTATATCATTTACATTATTAGCAAAATGTCATCTGTTGTTGCATTGGATATCTCCTTATTATCCATCTATACCTTTGTGGCTTAATGACGCAGTGTTTCTTTTAAAACTTGAGAAAATAAAATATACTTTGAGAGGATACAACAACGAGTTTTTTCACAAATATTTCAGAGAAGTGCAGGTTTTAACTGGTTTAAACATGTGCCTATTTTTTCAAATAATATACAGAGAACCAGATTTGTGCAGTGAATCTGTTGAGCCATGCTGAAGGATGGGGAGGTCTATGTTCTATGTGTGTACATAGACTTATAATGTATGATGCATTTTTGTATTAGTGTAATCATGCTTCTTTCAACAAAAATATTTGACAATAAACAAAACCAAAGACATTTGGAGATGTCATCTTGGGCTTTAAGAGAATTTTTTAAACAGTTTCTCTGTTAAAGCAATGAAAATAATCTTTAGTTGTAGTTTTATTTCTAATGTACACTTTTTTCTATTTTCTTCTGACCATTGGGTCTCGCAGCAGCATATAAATGTGTTATAATAGAATAGGTGTTGGTCTTTTTATAGCTCTCTGATGTGAAAAAAATATTAAATCCATATTTGTAGACATAATTTAATTTATGTATTACCAGCTTTTACTTTTAAGCTACAGTGGAGCAGGGCTCCTTAACTCATTATCGACAAGGTAATCATATAGTTTAAAGTATTACTGGAGTATATATTGTGTACTCTGACTTACCTGGGGTCCTGCTGTACTCAGAGGCGCAGTTGTATTGACAGAGAATTGGGTGCAACAGCATAGGCAGCAAAGAGAGACAGATGTAAAGACTCATGTTGTCTGAGAACGTCAGTCCGTCCTGCAATCAGTTAAACATGAAGATAAAATAATAATAAAGTCTGTGTAAAATGTGTCACAGAAAATGCACCAAGATGCTTGTTATTAAGAGAAAATAACCCTGCATTCAGACTTTTTAGTATTACATTGTGCTGCAAATCATGTTTCTGAATTGCTAAATTGCTGAAAATGTTACAATTCGTGTGATGTGTAAAGTCATTTTATAATAAATCTTGAATGAAAACAGAAGGACGGGTCTTACCTCTCTAGCAAAGCAGGTGTTTGACACAGGTGTAGTCCTGCACAGGGATATTTATATTGTCAGAAGCATCAGGACACCTAAAACCAGAGGTGTGACTCTCAAGCCCTCCCTTCGACCAGTTATAGCCCCTGGACAAACACCCAAACACACTGTACACACACTTTTTTTTTTTCCCGTGAATGTTCCTATGAAGAGCATCGGGCTGTTGGTGCAGTTCACTGCTACAGTAGATCTTCACCAGTAGGATAAGTGTGTCAGTGGGTTTTGACACACATCACTGAGGTTAAGTTTCAGGTTTCTCACATCAATGATGGAAAACAGAGAAGAAATGTTATGGCTGTTGGCACATGAGTTTTTTTTTCTCCATACATCTTTATACTTCAAAGTGGAGGAATGTATTATAAACATCAGCAATACAGCGATCATACAACTAATGCAAATGGATGCAGATACGAGTCATTTTTCATCAGCACTACTACCAAATGTCACTTAATTACAATGCGTTTCTGGAACCACAAACAATATTCAATTTCTTTATGAACCACATGAAATATTACACTTTGCCAATTTGTTGTTGTTTTAATCTTTTTCTTCATTTTATTAATTACTGTATTTTTTTTATCTTTTTTCATTAATTTGCTCATTTTGTAACATTTTTTAAAAATGGTCAATTTCCTTGATTATTTTGCTAGACTTTGTTCACTTTTCCTAATGTTTGTGCTTTTGTTCAATCATGTGACTTTTGGCTCATTAATTATATTTGTATCTATCTTACTCTGTATAATACAGTACAAGTATATATTACTCTGCATGTGCTTGTTGATGCTGTTGTTACACCAACAGAGAATGTGAAAACCCTTTCGCTATAAATCTATTTCTATTTCTGATTAAATGGATTAAATGAAATACTTCATATATATGAAATTATAACTATACAAGCTCTGCATGTTTCATTCTAGCTGAAATATACCTGTTCTACAACTTTAAATTTGAGCCTTATCTCATTTTTCTGCCATGGTGGCTTTTTTTCATCACATGTAATTGCGTAAATACTTTAAACCTCTCAAGTGGCTGGTAAATCTATCAAATCATGTGGTAATTTAGTATTCATGGAATTTAAAATGCTGGTTTAATAAGAGGAAATTACAAAATCACAGTCATAATCCAAAGCTTTCCAAAGTTGTCAGTCCAAAAAAATACATTTATTTTCCAAGATCCATAAATCTTTGTGTGAAGATTCATAGCACTGGATTGGATTTTATCTCATGAATAAAAACAGTGAAGAATGCTTGAAATCTGATCACGTTTGCCACAAGCAACAAAAACACAGCCAACCAGGAGTAACCTTTGTTAATTTCCCTCGCATGACAAATCTCACCTCTATTGTCCCTGCAGAGCTACAATACAGGGATTCTCAATAGCTATAGGCTACTGCTGTTTGAATGAGAATCCCCATTGTCCCGCAGAAATACAGAATGAAAAGGAGCATCAGTGTTTTCTCCGAAGTGTCCGTGATGAGAGGCAATGTTTGTTACACTATCCACCGCTGCGTCACTCTTTTACAATCCTGTACCTACAGTACCATGACACTGATTTTGAAACAACTGTGGCCTATCTTCTGCTCTAGTCTCCATTTTGGTTAATCCTTCTGATCACAGGCTCATTAATAACTGGACAATGTGTGTGTTCATAGGTCAGAAAATTAATATCTCCATAAAGTACATTAACTCAGTTACATGCACAAAAATTCTCTGTTCTGGGTCCTAAACTCTGGAATGAGCTACATCTACTCATCAGACAGGCTCCTTCAGTTGCTGTTTTTAAGTCCCACTTACAAACACACTTTTATTCACAGGGCTTTGACCCAGAGTGAGACACTGACAATGTTTTTAGTTCTTTTAGTCTGTTTTTAGTTTTTGTTCCTCTAGTCTGGGGGTCGGCAACCCGAGAGCCGCATGCTCGAGAGCCGCATGCGGCTCTTTAGCGCCCCCCTAGTGGCTCCCTGGAGCTTTTTCAAAAATGTTTGAAAATGGA